>UELU01138715.1:0-40695 GCA_900490025.1 Megastigmus dorsalis
GTGTGTGTGTGTGTGTGTGTGTGTGTGTGTGTAGGTAGTGCCGTGCTTCGGTGACAAACTGGTCCAGGCGAATCTGGCCAACATCCGCGAGCTGAAGAACGGCATCTCGGAGATGAACACGGAGCGCATCGCCAACTTCTCCATGATCCTCACCTACGCGTTCGAGTTGCTGCAGCAGTCCCGCAAAGGAGATCTCGGCGCCTGCTGCAACCAGGCGATAATGCTCGTCACCGACGGCGTCCCCGACAATTACAAGGAGATATTCGAGTACTACAATTGGTCCGACAATCCCGAAAATCCGGACATGGTCGACATGCCTGTGCGCATCTTCACTTACCTGATAGGTAGGGAGGTAGCCGACGTCAGGGACTCGAGGTGGATGGCCTGTGCCAATCGTGGCTACTTCGTGCATCTCTCGACCCTCGCCGAAGTTCGCGAACAAGTGAGTAGATTCGCTCTTCTCCTCACTTATGTACTTCTCACATTTCTAAACAATCGAAGACGCGCGCTGTGCATTGCGATGGTATTCGTTCACTCATGTCTGTACAAACACGCAGGTGCTGAATTATATAGCAGTGATGGCGCGACCGTTGGTACTGAATCTAACGATTCATCCAAAGATATGGACGCCGGTTTACGCGGACATTGCCGATCCCAAAATCACGGATTGGCTCTGGGACAAGAAGGAGCGTTACGATCAGAAGGAGCGCTACTGGATCTATCGGAGGAATAAAAAGCTGCTTTACTTGAAGAAGGAACTGGATCAGTACGTCAAGAGAAGTAAGAAACATCCTAATATGGGCGGCGAGATGTACAAGTATAGGCTAATGACGTCGGTCAGTATGCCGGTCTTCGATCGACGTGAGAACGCGGTAAGTTCTTTTTGCATATACTCCATAGTTCTTGGTTACAAAGGATTGATTTGGTTAATTGTCTGGAAACTCAAGTCAAAAATACTATTTATAAAAAAGAAAACAGTTTCTACGAATTCTTTAATTTGAACAAATCAAAATGATGCATAACGATTGGTACATACTTCATTAATTTCCGTTTGATACTTTAAAGCTAAATTTAAGTGGATTCTTTTAATATAAATCCAGAACATTTTAGAAAAACTATTCACAGATTTGTCAGTGCTATAACTATATTTGTACGTATCCAAAAATCTCTAAAGTTTTGATTTCAATACTACTTTTCTAATGTATCTATGTTTGAAATAATAAAAATGTCATTTATAACTTCATATTCATTTGCATGTTTCATCATTCTATAATTCAATAATTACTCGAGAAATAAACAAATCATTAAGTATTTTATACTTAAATAATGCTTCATTCACTAAAAACTTTGGATCTTTAAAAAATTTCATATCCACATACTCATTATAATATCTTTCATCGTTAAATTTCTCACGATGGGTTAAAACATTCAAAAAAGCATATATAAAAAGATAACTTTATATAAGACTATTAGCAACTTAAAAGAGGTGTCAGCGATGTGGATATCGTTGGATTGTCTCAAGTCCCTATTTGTCCGCAGAACATCACAGAGCAGGTGCTGGTGAAAAACGCCTACTGGGTTACACAGACGAGAGAGGTTGGCAGCAAAAAAAAAACAAAACAAAACAAAAGCAAACGCAACAAGTTGATTTCGATGCATAGTTATCCCCTGTATCATCTTTGCCCTTATTTATGCTCGTACATATATACTAGCTGCTTCTCTTCGCATTTCTATTTCGAAATTTTAATTTCAAAATAAAGCCTAAATTCTATTTGAAATATATTCTTACATTGCTGGGATTAAATATTATTGTTCGTTCCTAGTCTCTCGAAACTCCAATGTAAATTTCAATCTTACAATGAAAAACGAAACTTTGATAATTTTATGAATAAATATTTTGAAATGGTTACAGAAACATAAAAGAAAAAATAATGCGAAGTGGAGAGAGGCGTAGTAATATTATAGGTCCACGTTCGTCTATCTATTTCTATCTAATTTCTTAAATATCTTAGTATATTATTGGAACTTAGTTGAGAAAACTTTAGGTAGGACATTTTTTAGGAACAACTTTATCATTAGTCAAACCCTCTGCCCTCAAGTTTTTACGAGTAGAAATAATGAAAAAAAGCCATCCATCATCCCAATAATGGATTGTCAATGAGACAATTGCCGATCCTCGTAACGCCTTTATTTTTTAAACCTTAACAGCCAATCGTAGACGATGTTGCAGTGGTTTTTTTACATGAATCTATGATGTGTTACGTTTTACAGTTTATCGTTTTTAATATATCAATGTTCTTTTAATATAAATTATAAAAGTGCCACTCGACTGATCGTATATTATATACATAGTTTTGACTGCTAAAACTTTTTTTAGATAAAAGTAGTATCCGATATATAAGAATAGCGTCAATTCACCAATCATCGTACGCAATTAATGTCCAATATTCCAATACAGCATAAAAACTTTATTTTTTTCTTTTAAAGCAAGTACTCGAGAAAATAAGAAATTTGATGATTAGTGGATTGAAAAAGAAAATACGCTATATATATTGTGGTTTAGATAAAGAATATCTTAGGCTAGTTATCGTATTTAATGAGCAGTTTTAATCTTACATTTACATTTATGATTTATATTGTTGTCCTTCATAAAATAGTAGTGAGTTTTAAAATAGTTTATGCTATACATATTATATATACACACATATATGTATGTGTGTGTGTATATATATATAAACAGACGCCCGAGTGGGTGTCATTATTATTAAAGAATCGTATTTTACATTATTACAATTGCCATAGTTACTTTATTCGTTGATTATTCTAGAAGTGTGTGGTTTCTTTTAGAACAATTTATTAATTATCTAGCGATTATTTGTTTAATTTACTTCTTTTTTTTTTATTATTATTGGAAGAAGACATGCAAGTAGTTACATGCTTCTATGGTCATGCGAGTTGTTGATGAGAGGCGACGAGGTCGTGACGCTTTTGAGCGCGTGATTTTCGTTCGCCGAACTCGACACCGCCGTCAGATCAGGATTTCGCTTATTGAGCCATAAATTTTAAATTTTGCAGACGAGGATAGCGAATCTGCTCGGCGTCGCCGGAACCGACGTGCCGGTCGATGACATCAAACAGCTTATGATGCCCCATTTGGTAATCTAACATATACCTATATACAATATATAAACAAGTTTTTCTTAATTTTTTTATGTCTTACAACTAATTTAAGATTAGATTCAACTTGTTTGTTTCCTCCTTGATTGAAAATGATTCATTGATTATAATTTTCTGATTTCGGTTGACGGAAAAATTACTTATTTAAATCTTATTGTAGTAAATGTAGGTAATTAGCTTTTTAACAATTTTTTTTTTTAATTATCTATTTAAAAACTCTTTTATCTACTCCTTTATCTTTTTATAACACTGAAACTTACAAAACTGAAGCGACATTTGAAATTGTAGTTGGGTGTTCATGGCTATGCATTCATCGTGACCAACAACGGCTATATTCTCACGCATCCGGATCTGAGACCAGTGGTAAGTAAATTTTGAAAATACTTACTTCATTGCATACTCTTTCATATATAAAATGTCATAACTATGTTATTTGATATTCTTCAGTTCGAGGGAATTTTGAAACCCGCTTACAACAGCGTCGATATGGCAGAGGTTGAATTGATAGAAGGAGACGAGATCTCCAGAGTTTTCAATGAATTGCTTATAAAGGTAACGATATACGATTAATTGAACTGTTTTATGTCGAATTAATTCTTGAAATTCATAAATAAAAATTCGTTAACACTCATAAATGTTTTTATTAGTTTCGAGACGACGTCATCAATCAGACAAGTCATAGCGACGCGCACATGTTCACGAAATATCATTACGACAACATGGTGAGTTACGACACGACTCTTCTATCTCAGTTCATATAAAGCATAAGCAATTATCCAAATTTCAATTATTTATTTACAGAAGCGCGTCGGCAAATTGAAAAGAAAGTACGATTCTGCACGAATCGGAAATACACCGTTTACGGTGGTCGTCAGTTTGCCCCTTTACAACAATCGAGACGCGACTTATCGCGTCCATGCACCGACAGATGTGCGTCGCTTAAATTTCGATGGTATACTTAATTCTATTTTTCGTACAATTGTTGAATCCAAACCGATTTCCAGGGCGATGGTAAATCAAATATCGTTCTATTTTAAAATTATCGATTCACTAATTTCACTATAGTCTTGATATGGAGAATTGAATTTTTCAAGCAAATTATCTTTAGGATTTTATAAAACGTAAATACGTCAGCTTAACGAATTAAAAGTAAAGGGAAATTTACCATCGCCACGAATAAGTGGACGCTAAGATTAATTGTTATTAATTAACGCGCGGTTAATTTATATATATAATTTTTCAGCAAACATACGCGCAGAGAAATATTTCGAGGGCAAAAACTGGCGAGTGCACCCGGAGTGGCTGTACTGCAAGTGAGTATCGCTCGCGTAAAAGATAAAGACTACTCATTGGCACTAAATCTATCCTCTTTTAATCAGTTTTATTTTTATGGTCTTCAAAGTGGTATATACACAGATATAATTTTGCAAAAGTGAAAATACTTTTTATTTGTACTTTCGATTTTTTTCTTTCTTTCTTTACTTTCAATTGGATGTTTTAGAATAGGAAGAAAAGAAACATTTTTTTCAGAAAACAACGCAAGGGTACACACAAATTAAGCACATGGAAGAAACAGTTCAAACACTCGATAAACAAACACTACAAGACGTCACAGAAAAACCAGTAAACACTAATACCAATCACTTATTATATACAATCGTTATTTTCTTGCTTTTTAATTTTATCGCTAGTGCCATAATTTTCTCTTCTCTTTATTTTTTTCTTCTCAAAGTAATAGTAATGTTCGATCAGACGTATTTATATATATATATCTTTCTCGCACATATCAAAATATATTACGTAAATAGTCGCTCTGATATGCATTCAAGGCGAATAAAAAGATAGAGAATTGTTTTCCAGGTATCACTTCGAGAACGCGTACAATTTCGCTACTCCGGAAGAAGAGCTTAAACACTTTTTGGAAAAGGCCACTCAGCCCCTGTGGAAGTGGGGCACGATGCCATCTGAGCAGTCTTCTCGTAAGTTTATTAGTATATATATATATTTCACAATGACATATTGTACATTCATATTGTCACCCAAAATAATTGATATACACTGATGCGATTTCGTTAAATCTGTTTTTAGAGAATGGCAAAAAGGCCGACGAGACAGACCCGCGTTATTGCGACAGGGATCTGATATTGAATCTGGTATTCGACGCGATGGTGACCGAGTGGTTCGCTGATCCGAAAACTAGTCGCAACGAGAAAGGGTATGAGCACTCACTTTTCGTTTTGTTACCTCTTGATATATATATATATATAGATATATATTATTTTACAAACAAATTTAATTGACACACCGATTTAGATAAATGATACACATGTTTATAAATATTTGCCACTGTACCACACGAAAAGTCAGCCCAGAGTGTCAGCGAGGATTGACAGTGTCCAACTCACGGAAATTCTGTCTACTTCAACGATCACTCGTGCAACTTGAAAAATAAAGTTAACAAAAGAAAATGCGTTCTCACACTCCCGCGATAATTCGACGAGCGATCACAAAAGTACATTGCTTTAAAATTCGTTGATAAAATTTGTAGGTTCATAGCACCGAGAGTGGGTTTTTTTAAAAAATGTATATAGATAAAAGCTATAACGAACTGATGATATTCTTCAAGATGCTACGAGCGCAAATAAGTCTGTCTCTGTCTTTGTCTGTTATTCATATTAGCATTAAATCACGAGTGTGTTTCGAATAATATCATTTCTATTTTACACGCACCAAAGAGAGTTTGCACGCTCGCACCATTTCGTTTTACAATCTCTTTTTATGCACTTGTATTAATCACGCGACGACACTCTTACATTTTTCTCTCATTGTTTTATTATTATTATTATTGTTATTATTGTTTACATTTCATTTTTCGTCGGATAGCCGACGACACGCACCTGTTCCTTTTTACTAATATACTTACAACTTTAACGCCATGCAGACCTTTAGCTTGGCTGATGAAGCTTCTGTCCAGGTAACGTCTCATCAGATCGCACCTTACATTTTTTATATAGTTCTTTATATACTTTAAGTTTATTAATTGACTTGGTATCAGTCGCGTGTAACTCTCTCGTCTTGCCATTTTGACTGTCACTCGATATATTTTCTGTATATACTATATCAATATATTTATATATGATTTTGTTTATTTTGCCTTTCTTCTTCTCGTTACTGCCTTGACTGAGAATTTTTTCGTTTCTTCTTTTTGTTTTTGTAACTATATATTACTATATATTTATGACCTGTACTGTATATATACTTTGTTTTTGTCCTTCTATATTGTATACGTTTTTACTCTACGGCACGATTTGCACAGCACTTTTTTGCGAGTTTTCAGATTTTTGATACCAGACCGGAGAATGTTGTGAAAAATCTGTGGAGCTGAACTTCTCTGTGTTCTCGAAAGTAAAACCTGTCATTTTTTTGGAAACGTTTTTCTTTCATCTATTTTGATTTTTATCTGTTATATACCAATCTATCTTCTATAATTCTCAATTTTTTGTTGAGATATGATTTTTTTTCTTCGTTCGCCTTTTCATAATATATATATGTATATATACTTTTATGGTTTCGATGTGGATTGGTTTTTCAAAATTCCATTATTTACTATCATTTAAGTGAATTAGAATTGGTATAACTATATGAGATTGGTATGTGTGTGTGTGTGTGTGTGTGTATATATATATACATATATATTTTGTTTATGATTATTTTTGAACGAAATTTTTGTGATTTTTTTCGTGTAAGAACAGTACAGAGATGTACAAAGGTACGTGCATTGAAGAAAGGTGGTCTATGACAGCAGAATTGAAAGATCTGAGAAATTGTCCTTATTATCTAACTCTAAATTCACCACTATTTTGCCTTGCAATGTTTACTTAACGGCTTACGTTTTTAACAAACGAAGAAGATATTGATCCAAACTTAAGTCGCCATCACATACTTTAACTTAAAACAAAAGTATGTCTAAAATTATCCAAACGTAAGTAATTTTCTTAGTATATGCCTGCATGAAATAGGCGGTTTTCTCGAGAAAATTTCGTTACATGTGCTGTTTACGAATTAAGCAACACAAATACTGCCTGGCTAGCGAAATTTGTATCTGGAGCAACCTACTTTTTTTTGCTATCCTCGGAATAACACTGAGCATTTACTGATTCAGCTCCAAATAATGCCCACCAGAATAAACATGACGTACATTGAGACTTTGATTGCCAACCAAATAGTTTAATACGTCTCCAAGTAACGTAGTTAATTTATTAAAGAGTAGAAAATAAATAAGGAATAAGTCATTTTCGTTTGTTGAACCTGCAAGTCAGCAGCTGTACCGTAAAAGTAGTCCACCTATAAAACAAACGCTAGTTTCTCAGAACTTCCGAGCCTATCTGTATACTTTGTCTTATACTATTATAAGTACATGCATTTGTTGAAATTATTTTACGAAAACAAACTAAGAGAGGTAATGCAAGTCTATCTATATATATATTATGCATTGCGATATTCTAAGGCTTAAAGCATCACTATAGATACTTATTACCTGTATAAGTATGATATCGACTAAACCAAGTATATACATATATACATATAATACATCGATATATATATATATACATAGCGCTTGATATTAAACAAAAAAAAACGAAATTACAACTTCGTCCTTTGAAAAAAAGATTTGTCCGCAATAAAAGAAAAGGAAAAGAAAAAAAAAAGCGCATGACGCAAAACGTATATACCTAGGCGAGTATAGGTATGCCGAAGGAGTCAGTAGGTCTCATGCCATGCCGTGTGGGCGTTACGACGCGTTTCCGTAGGTCGGAGTTTCATCAGAGATTCGGCTCGACCCTCGCGTTCGTGGCGACCCGTAGCGGCCTCACCAGGTGGCAGGACTTCCTCATAGACGAGACCGAGGTACCCGGCGAACTGCCCCCCGATCACTTTAGCAAGATGCACCCACGTGCCATTGACGAGATCTGGTACAAGCGGGCAGTCGAGCAGCACTACGTACAGCCGGACAGCTTCGTATTCTCGATACCCATCGACGAGGATGGGGCTAACAACTCCACCCTCGTCACCGCCAGTCGGGCTATATTTGTCGGTTAGTTCGATGTATCGTGATTATCTATATTAGCTGCTTTGTATTGCATTACCCGATGCGATGATTGTACCGATGGGCGAACAGGTAACGAGTCGATGAAGGCACCGGCTGCTGTGGTCGGCTTCCAGATGACCTACACCGCCTTCCAGGGCCTCTTCCAGAACAGCACCTACTCGTGCAACGTAAACACTTGCGAGAAGAACTGCGGCGACGACGACATCGACTGCTTCCTCGTCGACAATCACGGCTTCATAGTCGCGGCGAAGAAGATGAGCGAGGCGGGACGGTTCCTCGGCGACGTCAACGGCCTCGTCATGAACAGCCTCGTCGAGAGGGACATTTTCGAGAAGATCACGGTATTCGACTACCAGGCTGTCTGCTTCAGAAAGACCCAGGAGACCAACGATGGAAATATTTTGCTCACGGTAAGTCTCGACTGTACCTATATATGGTATATATTATACATATAAAAGTAGGTATACATGTATATACCTACTTTTATATAATGGAATTAGCGATGTGTATAATGAACGGCCGATTTTGGTTTCACCGCGGTGACATGTAGCCTTTGAAAATGTTTACGATGGCCGCCTCGTGGCTCTACGGCCAATTGGCACTGACTTTGGCTAAAGCGGGATTCTGGAGTTACGACTACGCAGAAGCCATGGCTTATCCGAGCGAGGGCGAGAACGAGGATACGGACAAGGTGACGGAGCCGGGTGATATGCCGTCAGAGACGGAATCCATGAGCGATAACGCCAACAAACCGGCCGCCGAGATCAAGGACGACCAAATCTACGACCACATCATTAGAATCAGAAGAACGAGGCCTGAACCTTGCGACACAAAGGTATAAATTTGCGACAAGCTTCAATACCTATAACTATGTTCATAATATATTTTGTACAATGTAGATCTTTGTAATTTGAGGGCCATGCCCGCAGTTCGATACTGAAATAAATGAGCAAATATATAGTTATTTTACAAGCCGTTAATAAGCTGCATCGTATATTCGGGTGTCCGCAGGTGGACCTGTACCTACTTCGGCAGGTGACATCGTCGAACGCGGTGTACGACAACCCATCGGAGGACATAGCAGGTTGCGACCACCTCAAGTACATCGTCCAGCCCGTCAACTCGACCAACATGATCCTCCTAGTGATAGACACGCGGGGCTGTCCGGATGTCACCTTCAGGATGTCGGTGGAGCCCGAGGAGCTCGCCTACACGCAGAACAGCTCGCTCGCCTGCCAGAAGACATTGGGCAAATTGTCCCGAAGCAGGCCTCAGAGCTGCATTCGCTCCCATCCGAAGGAGAGCGAGATCAAGGATCTGTGCGGACGAGCCACGAGCAACGCCCGACTCGATCTAAGGCTGCTCGCCCTCGCGGTCCTCCTCACCCTCAGCGGCTTCCTCGGACTCGCCAATCATCACTGAGCTGTCGCGTACAACCCCCGAGACCCTTTCTTGCTCTTACCATTGTCAACAACAACAAGAACAACAATAACGACGTAGACCTGAGGACTGTATGATTAGAGAGAGAGAGAGAGAGAGAGCGAACAGGGAAGAGAGAATCTTATGACGAATGTTGCATAATCAAGACGCCGGCGTCCATTCCATAATATTGTGAGAGTATATATGATGTGAGAGAAAGCGCTATGGGAGAAGCTGAACGTTTTAAACGAGCCAAAGTCAAACTAATTCGAAGCAACGAACATAGACGCATATAGAATGACAGTTTTCAAGGGAGTATGTGTAAGATGATCTCGTAAATCATTTTGATCGCTGCTCTGTGTTGAGTCGTGGAGATATATGTTTTTGTATCGAGTTTTCAGTTTTGTGGTTTGGTTTGATATACTTATGTGAACGATTGAAAGAGCAGCGAAAGTTATGTTTTATCGTTTCGATATTTTATACAATTCTAATTTTTCCCGATTATTGATGATTTTACTGGAAGTTGATAATCATTTTGCATTTTTTAGCCATTAAGAAACATACAAATTCGATTGGGTATATGTCCGGTTGGCGAAGCGTGAACTCGAGTTTCCTGACATAATTCACTGTTATATACTATTTGCATTTTTAAACACTATACGTAGAGATAGATTTGTATCTTTTATTTTGTTTGACTAGAGTCCGATAAAATTTTTACTATAAAAAAAAAACATATTCTCAACTTAACTTTATATAATAGTTAGATCCTGTAGATAATTAGTAATTTAATTTTATTCCAAGCACGGCAAGCTAAACTTCGACAATGACAACTTGTAAAGCAACATTTTTTTTTCAAGTCAGAATTTCTATAGTTTTGAATTTTTAATGAGAAATAGAACAAGAGTACAAGTTAAGCTTAGAAACTGCTCTCTATAAGCGTTGATCTTCGTTGTTCACAAAAAAAAAGGAAAAAAAAATAAATCGTAAAAACAATATAATATGAAAATTCGTACTGCCCACGATGCAATACGAAATGCGTTCGCTATATGCACCACTGTCTCCGGCCATTGTCATTGCCAATGTGGTTTGACGCTGCGAACTACAATTTGCTTGTCTGACAAGTGAAGATTTTGAATTTTCCAACTTTCCGGAACTTACAGACTCTACATGGAAAATACACGAGAGAAGATTCGCGAGTCAAAACTAGTTATCTTGGAGACGGACAATCCATAACGTGAAAATTATAATCGCAGTAACAAGTAAGCGTTTTGCAAGATCATTGAATACCTTTCTACCAAGGAAACGAATTTATTAAAAATAAGAGCAATGCGATGGACTAATAGAGGGAGCAGTTAACGATGTGTATAGGAACGTACAGTCGTAAACCACTGCTATTAACTACTAATTACTACTACTGTTACATTCGTACGTTCGCGCTTTGTACATTAATCGAATTATAAGATATGTAATTTACTATTTATAGAGACTAATACTATAATTAATTTTTGTAAATTACTGTAATATATAAAATACCAAAGAATGTAAGATTGTGTGCCTTTGGTCACGCGGTTAAACCAGATCTTGTTGTATGTTTTTCAAATAAATCATTGAACTCTTCTTTATTGCTTCTGACTATATGTTTTATGCTAATTTTTAATTTTCTTTTTTATTTATTTCTATTGTACTCTGTTATTTCACCTTTTTATATATATTATTTCTTATCAAAACTTTAACGTAAAAAAATAGAAAGTAAGTTTCATCAATTATTAATCTTTTTCTATTTCATTCTGATATTAAAATTATTTACATTCCTAACTTTTATAAATAAAATGTTTCACTTACAAATCTTTATACAAATGTCCACTGATCAATTTATACTTTTAACAGCCTCTAATAACAATTTATGCTGCAATTCTTGATCGAGTTTATCATGTAAATCATTTAAGTCTTCTCCACCTCCCATAAAACGATCCATACTGTGAAATGTTCCAGTGTCAATTCTGTGATCCGTAATCCTGTTTTGAACGTAATTATAAGTTCTAATTCTTTCATTTCTCTCACCCATTCCCATTTGCTGCTTACGCAAAGTTGTAGTATTCTTTAATTGTGCATTCAGCTTTTGTTCATAAATTATGGCTCTTAGCTTGGCTATAGCCAACTTGCGATTTCTCAATTGGGATTTGTCTGTTTGGCATGTAGTAATTATTCCAGTTGGTAAATGGGTTATTCGTACGGCAGAATCTGTTGTATTCACGTGTTGACCTCCAGCACCAGATGCTCTCATAGTTTCTACCTTTATATCCTTGGGATCAATTTGGACTTCAATTTCATTTGGTTGAGGGAGAACACCTACCGATACAGCACTGGTATGAATTCTTGAACTTTTCTCAGTAACAGGAACTCGCTGCACTCTATGTACTCCTGCTTCATGTCGCAATTTTCTAAAAGCCTCTTTACCAGAGATCATTATACTTACAAATCTTACACCACCTTTCTCAGCAGGTGTTAACTCTATAATATCAAAACTATATCCCAAATAAGTAAGATGGTTCTTATACATTTCTAAAAGATCTGTTACAAAAAGCATTGCCTCTGTTCCACCTACTCCAGAACTAATTTCTAATATAATATCATTAAAATAATCTCTATCTAAGTCATCCATTATTAAATTAATTAATTCCTCATCCATTTCTTTTAAATGGTTCTCATTACCTTGTCTTTCTTCTTCAACCAGTTTTTTCATATCTTTATCTTCTTTACCTACAAATTATATTTCTTATTTACAGAAATTTGAAACATAACTGAAGTACAATAGTCGTTTACTTACTCAGTTCATCTAAGTTTTCAATGTATTCAATAATTTTTATCCTTTTGTCAATCAATCTTTTTATTCCTTGGTTGTCTAAAAGTTTCTTAAACTTTATACTTTGACCAGAGCTAAGATGATTTAAAAAATTTTTCACATCAGCTTTTGGCACTGCAGCATGAGCCTGGGACATGTATCTGCTGCTACAAAAAACAAAGTTTTAAAAAAAGTTTGCTTACTTAGACTTGTAATTCATATCATACTGTAAGTAACTCACATTTACAGTAATCTATATTTACAAACAAACTTAAAAAAACACGAAAGAAAACTAGAAAATAAAATTCAAAATACAAACTCATTCATCTCATTAATGAATAAAACGAACTATCTTCATACCTGCCTACGTTTCCAACAAACAAGCGCTGCTCCATATTTAGGTTAAAGGAACAACAATGTCGTAGGCCGGCTTTCCCTCGTTCGACATTTCGCCAGCAATTATAAAACTGGCGACTCTGCAAGAGAATCTCCAGCATTTTTCTTTTGACTGTCATCGACATTGAAAAATCATTACTCACAATTCTAAAGCGAAGTAATATTTTCACGTGTCGAAACTTTAAAAACCAGGCAGAATTCAGATAATGTCGTCTGCTACACGATTTTCTCTTGCTCAGTGCTGCCAACCCTGGTAGGCAAATGTGCACATCAAGAACATAATGCTTTCACGCTCCGTACTGGCAGCATCGACGGCGTTTTTCGAGAGGATAAGCAAGTAAGTTTGGAATATTGTTTAAACATTTTTGCATGCTAAAAGAGTAACCACGTAAGTGCCTATTACTCAGTGTGTCTCCCTATAAACGCGCACTCCTAATAGCAAAATTTCAGAAGCCTTTATTTACTGTTAATAAAGAAACAGTCGCTATTAATCTCCCGCGTCTTTGTTTACTTCTTTTTGCTTTTATTGCAATCCTACTTTTTTGTTTTATCGCTATATAAAAAAAGACGGCGCGCAGGCGTCAGTTGCTTTTCTCGGCACGCTTTAATAAACGAAGAGCGCAATAGCGGAAAACTGCACTCTACTTTGGCACACGCGGAATTGCAAATAAGACTGCATGGCAGAGAGTGTGTGTGGCCGTATTATATAGCGCCTATAAAGCGAGGAACAGGTGCAATTCGCAGCCCGACGAGGGTCCGACACTTATCTTACTTTTTCTCTCGGACTGCAGAATTTTCGATTTCTATTAAAAGCAACTTGTATACGCCGCGCTTCTTCGTTTAAGAGGCACAAGGTGAGTTTGCACGAAGTGAATTTTCAGATTCGGCTTCGCCGCTTCAGGACGAAACAGCCACATAAACGCCTCGCCAGTTTTCACTTAACGCGATGCATCAATAAGTACAAATTTAATTTCTTGTTTTTCTCTCTTTTCTTTTTATTCACGTGCTATGCAGACCTTGCGCGCGCCAGTCAGTGAATATAATAAGGTGTATGCGTGCATGTGCTGCGAGTTTTTCGTCACTATACATTACATTACTTTTTCTCTCTCCCACGTACATGAGGAGACGTACGCATAACGTGGTGAGAGAAAAATTCTATGTAAGCGGACTCGCGTTGACCTTTTTAGTTGCGCGGTTATCGATTTTGTTTGTGAGTTGTCCGATAGATTATTCTTAATAATACGTTTTGTTTTATTGACCTAAGTGCGCGCGCCTTATCTGTTTTTTTTCGTCAAACGGTAAAATACGTATACCTATGGACTCGATGAACTTAGTTCAAGTTTATTATAAATTACAAATGTAATGCATGATATAAGGTTTGGAAATCAACTAGGCAGATTTTGGTGAGTTCGTGCTTTTAGATAACAACGTACCTTGCTCAACTTATACCTTTATTGGTTTCACACATTGTGCAAAGCTGGTTAATATTATTAACATATAGTTGACTTTTTACTAAGAAATTGTTTTAAATTAAGTGTTAAATATAGTTTTCTTATAATAATTGATTGATAATTAATCAGACGCTTGTATTAATTATAAGTCGTGTAATTATATCTAAAATATTATATTAATATATTATATTTTAGATATTATTTTATTTTATCAAAACCTCTTTAACAATTTATATGTATATGCAAATTATGATTATGTAATTAACATCGATAATTTATAATTCATATAATAATATCTATATATACAATTTCATGTAGTATATACTATTGTTAAAAAATGTAAGTTTCAATTAACATGATCATTATATATATTATCCATATTTATCAAAGATACTTATCGAAATTAATGCACTTGATACACAACGTATTAAATCAGAGTAGAAATAGCACATAAAATTGTGTACGCGGTACTCGAAGGGTTCAAAGTACAATGTTAACATATATAAAGAAGGTATACACTCTATTCTCGTGCCTAATAGGCCACGCTTCGATGATTCACATTTTAGGTACAAAGTCCGAAAAGAATCACGAAGCGTGCCATTTTGTTACAAACAAAAATCAAAATTCACCTAATTATCCTATGGACACGTATACCTAAAAGAGTTTTCATAAATCAGCGTTTTATCGAAGCATTGTAAGGAAAGAAGAGTGTATACTTAAGATATATATATGTACATACATACATAGTCATATTATATCGTTGGGAAGAACACGGAGTGGACAAGAAAGAGATAGCTAAGATAAAGAGAGCCACGCTTGTATATGTAGGTAAGCAGACATCGTCTGTGGGTGAGAGCGAGACAGATGGATATTATATACACTAACTATGGTATACGGGGCACAAACTTGCTGTATGCTCTCGCATACTAGCTCCACAAAAAGAAGGAGAGAGGGAGAGAGAGAGAGAGAGAGAGAGAGAGAGAGAGAGAGAGAGTAGCGCGCGAGCCAAGCTATACAACATTGGCTTTTCAGAACCTCAGACTCTCCCGACTACAACACTCTAAAAATCGTCGCCGCGGCGCAACTCGGTTTCATAATATAATTCTCTAGCTCACTCCGTTGTCTCACTTTAAACTGCTCTACGGGAATGTATTATAAAGTTCTACTGCACGCGCTGATATTGGTATACCTCGAAATGGGCGTTTTCCTGATCGGCTTTTCCTCGTTGCAATAGCAAAGGGGGTAAATACTCATTATAATGATATATTGTATAGTAAAATTGCAATTCTTGAGATGAGAGCCGCATAAAATTGATCTTTTGACCTCGCACATTCTTTATGCGTTAATTACAATTTTAGATGCGTTTGTAATAAATTAAATATAGTCGTATAGCGTTATGATATACACAAATGTATAGTATAATATAATTACACTATCTTTGTTTCAGGTCCGTATTTATAAGATAGAATTGTAGGGAAACGCACGATGAGAGAGGAAAATCGAACGCAAGAGAAGCCAGTGATCGACGGAGGTGAGATTTCAATAATTATTTTTTTATTTTAATTACAACAATTTTTTTTTTATATCGTAAATGATCGTCACGTTGCTTTTTCGCGCGACTTTTTAGCATACATCGACATCTTATTTATTTATACATTATGTAATGCGTTTTTTTCCATTTTTAAACGTGACGAAAATTTGGTTTTCCTATGTCTCGCTTTATTATCTTTGCTACCACGCGATGCTCCGAGACATACGATTAAAGAGTGGACAGTGTATAGATTCGAAATGTAAAAGTCGACGATGGCTGTTTCAACGGTCTGCTGTTACTCATGCCTCGTGGATTTTGCCTTCGGCCTTGCAAGCATGCATATAGGTGACTCTTCTCTCCCGACGACGCCGAGTCGAACGAGTATCATAGTTTTGTTTCGAAATTGGAGTTTGTTGTTTCGTATTCGGAGACAAACTTTTCATTGTTTATTGATAATGCATCGGTTAATGTATTACGCGTAACATAAGTAGTATATAATCTTAATGGACATTATAATTCGAAATTTGCTTTAAATATACATATATATACACTTACATGCATATATAAAACTAAACTTTTACTCTGAAGAATTTTACAAAACTATTGAAAACATGTGTAAGAAAAATTAATTTTCTCATAATGCTACGCATTATAAAAAGTGTTACAGCATCATAAATTAAATAATTAAAAATAAACAAAAAATATCATCACAATGAAATGTAGTAGATATTTCAATTTTTGCATAGAAATAATGTTTACTTATAAATATTTGAGCTAAAACTTACTGAAGTTTAATATCTAGTAGCATCATCATATTGTAGGGCATGATTCATTGGCTCATATAATGTATACATGGACTACATGATTTCATATTATATTGTACTTATTTCTGATTTATTCAAAAATATTTGTTAATTATTATAAAACATTTGAACATTTAAAAAGTTTTCATTACTCTTATATTTAATGTACTTATACTTTTGGTTATAATCAAACTTAATAACTGTAAATGCAAACTGGGTAATTTATTGATTTTAGATGGCTTCTTCTGGCAAGACTATCTCGATGCTACAAAAACAGTGGAAGTTCCACAGATTATGTTTCCACATGTGGAAGACACATTACAAAATGGTATTGAAATAGGAATGTCCTTAGAGGTTCCCATTAAAAAAAATAATGGCAAGGATGACGAAGACTCTGTATATTGGGTAGCCTCCATTGTGATGGCTTGCGGTCCTTTATTAAGACTCCGGTACTTTGGTGGCGATGATAGAACTTTAGAATTTTGGTTCAATCTGACTAAAGAAGCTGCTCATGAATTAGGATGGTCAGTGAAAAATGATAAAAGACTAGAGCCACCTGATATTGTGCTTGGAAGATCTCCAGATTGTTCTGACAAATTACAGGAATTTTTGACTTCTGCAAAATCAATTCCTTTTGAAATGTTGTCTGGGGTAAATAATAATGAATAAGTCTACAAATAAAAGTTTTTTTTATTTAATTTGAATTATATTATTATGAATTAATTTTTAGGATGGTCTTAGTATAGTAGATAGAATTAAACAAGGAATGAAAGTTGAAATTAGTGATGTGCGACATCCATATAAATTATGGGTTGCTACAGTAAGTTACAAGCATTTACTTAAAAAATATATATAGAAATAATATTTTAAAGAATAATTAGTTAATAAAATAATTTATCCTTTCAGATTAAAGAAAATATTGGTGGACGACTTTTATTACAATATGATACTCCAGGTTCATCGTCGAAAGACTTTTGGATGTTTTGCACCTCAGAGCATCTGCATCAATATGGTTTTGCATCACAAGCAGATCCAAAGTGGTTCTTAGAACCACCTAGTTCTATAGTAGATACACACTCTTATGAAGAGTGGAAAGAACTTACAGAAAACGGTCCTAAGGATCTCAAAGTACCTGAAAATTTATTTAATAATTGTGTTGATCATCAACAGCATGATTTTAAATTAGGAATGAAATTGGAAGCAGTTTCACCGTCTGACAGAACCAAGCTGTGTCCAGCTAGTGTAGTTAAAGTATTTGATAATATTTATTTTTTAGTTCATATTGATATATATAATAAAGATTCAGTAGAAAATTTTGATGATACATTCATCTATAATACTACTGAAAAAAATACATGGCTATGTACTGCAGAACATCCCTACATATTTCCAATTGGTTGGGCTAAGAAAAATAACATAAGGTAAAAAATTGTTTTTTTCAACTATTTTTAAGTATACAAATATATTTTTATAAATGTTAAAATTAATTCAATTATTATAGCCTAGCGTCACCCCAAAACTGGACTTCAAAATCAGAAGAATTCGACTGGGATGATTATTTAAAATCAACGAATTCAGTTGCTGCTGATGAAAAATTATTTACTATTCGGGAAAGTGCAGCTGAAGCTGGATTTGAATGTGGTATGAGATTAGAAGTTGTTGATCCAGAAAATGAAAATGCTATTTGTGCAGCTCATATTTCGAAGATCATTGATGATTTACTGTGGTTAAAATTAGACAGTTGCAATGATAATCGAATTGAACACATAGTACATATGCATTCCTTACAAATTTTTCCAGTAGGATGGTGTGAATCGAACCACTATCCACTAAGACCACCACAAGATTATGTTGAAGTTTGTAAAAAAGCACAAACTAATGTAATTATAACCAAGAAAACTAGTATTATAGAAAATCCACTATCAGAGCCTCGTTCTTCCTTATGGTGTCCAAAGATCTATTTTAATTACCGATGTTTTACTGGACCAATGATTTCAAAGGGTAAGCTAGCGACTCTTCCAAAAGCAGTTGGCCCAGGACCTGTGGTTCTAGTTATGAGAGAAGTACTATCAATGATTGTATCGGTTGGATACAGAAGTGCTAGAATCTTAAAAGTATTACAATGTGATACTAAACCAGAGCCTGGTTATAATTTAGAAGTATTAAAAGCAAAACATAAAAATAACACTTATAGAGCGAGTGTGGCTGTAATCACATCAGGTGACATGGTGACAGAATTTTGTAGAAATATATGCAGAAAATTAATGGTTTGCCCTAATCTATTTGGACCATTGCATATACCAGAAAATGAATGTCCAGATAAATGTCATAAAACCGCAAAAAATAAATTCTTAAGTAAGTATTTTAAATGTTGAAAATATTAAATTATTAATTAAAACATAATAATGATTTAATTTATGATTATAGCAGCAACAGTTGGAACTGGAAAAAGAGGTAAACCCAAGGGCTACACAAGTATTATGGTACAAAAACCTAGACCATGGGGTAAGCGTAAAAGAAGAAGAGGCAGGTGGGCTAATAGAGATAAGGAACAGGTTGAAGAATTTGAACAAGAAGATGAAATGCCATTTCTTTCAATGGATTTAACAAAACACATTTCTGATGGGTTGGAAGACATGTACGAAGATCAACGTCCTCTTTCCGAAATCGACCATATAATTCAGAATGGATCTATAAAATCAGAAAAGTTTGATGATGTGAAACAAGAAGTACCATCTAGTAATGCATCGGAAGATTCAAGGAGTAGTTTTAACGATAGAAAAAGTAAAGATAGTAATATAGATAGTCCAGGTAGTTCTTCGGGCAAGTTACAATCAACAAAATCCAGTCAAAATACCACAACAACAAGATCTGGAAAAAGGGAAAGGGATTGGGATACAAGTATAGAGTCTGATGGATCAGATGCTGATGCAGAATATATAAGATTGCAAAAGAAGCAACGAAGGCCTAAAACTAGAAAATTAGAATCGAATCCTCTATTTTGGACTGTCGATGATGTTTTTCGTTACTTGAGAAAAACAACAGACTGTAAAGAATTAGCGTATCGTGTAAGACAAGAGGTAAGGGACTAAAGTTCGTATGTATACAGTCTCAAAATGTAAAAGAAATTTTTATTCAACTTATTTTATTTATTTTACAGGAAATCGACGGATTGGCATTCCTTCTATTGAATCTACCCTCTCTCACCGAGCACATGAAACTACGAACAAGTGCAGCCATGAAATTATGTCGTCACGTAGAGCAAGTAAAAGTGACGTTCTTCCTTAAGCACATCAACGAACTTGAACCAGAGCAATACAGAGTTATGTAATTATTTTAATGAAAAAGAGTCGCATGTACGAAATCATTTATCGTGAAAAATCGAAGATTTGTACTGTAATGTATCATATATGTATTATGTAATAATGTAAACGATTTATAGGATTAAGATTAAAGCGCCTGTACAAATTCCGAGTTTTTTGCATCGCATTAATATAAGTATACCGTATTATTGTGATTTATAGGAGAATAATCTTTCATTGATACGTTAATTATTATCATTGTCAATTATTCAACGCGAGTAATCATCGTATTATTTTACAAAATCCAACTTCATAGTTAAATTAATTCTTTTACTATTTTATTTTTAATAAAGTATGAAATTATTTATACAAAACGAAGATTGAACTGGTTCAATTTATTTCTTATCCTATTCTGAAATGTAGCTATACGTTCAAATACATAATTAAATTACTTATTTCAGAATTTTTAAATGCAAAGAATCTTTTTCTTTTAAACTTTACTATAGTTTGTAGACTAACGCCTCACTTACAATTGAAAATGGAAATTGTACTGAACACAGTAATCGCTTATTTAATTGTTGAGCTAGTGATCAAGTAACTACTTCCTAAGAGCTGCTACCACAGCAGTGCTTGAAAAAAAAATTAATTCTAAATTCCACAAAGTGTTCAAGTTTTAATTTATCTTATATAATGATGATTTCTCGTTAGATTTTTATCGGTAAACTTGTGGTGGAATTCAATAAATTATCTTTATTGGAGTTCTTTGAAAAATGAGCTAGTATGCGTTTTTGAATATATGTATATATACTAACGTTATTTGATTTACAAACTTTAGCTTACAGGCAGTCTTACACGAATAAAAAAAGAAACTTACATAGTAGAAAAAAGATGTCCAAGTGCATAATCAGTACTTCCTTCTTGATCGTCAATCAAATAAACAGTACTGATTTATTTTACTCTACCCTATTACATTTAATTAAAAGTTAATTCTTACAATCTTTATTTGAATTGGCCAAAGTAACAAACTATTTACTCAGTTATTCCTATACATTGCATAATATTATACATACGCATTAACATTGACTCATAAAGCTCTTCATAAAAATGTCAAACATATTTTAGACAAGGGAGAACAAGTAGTATATAAAAATAATTTTCACAAAAATAAGCTAGTTTATTAAACTTATAAATAGCATCGTTGCAGAGCAAAGCTTCTTCGCGTAAAGCGTCCTTCTTTATTTCTCTCATGTATAAATACATTTGCGCGAGAATTCAGCACAAAACCGTTATGTACTATATAATACTACTCTGAAAACCGTTCAAGTTCACATCAAAATCCATACGCGATTATAATTTAAAAGGCTTTACGTCCAATAAGTGGGTCGCGCGCACCGCTGAATAAGTTGAAAGTCTTTCGCATCATCTCTCAATAAATAATTGCTAAGTAAATAAAATCAAGCGGCAACATACTTTTCAAACTTTATATCACATCCCAGCCAAAGCGCATTTATATACGAATATACCTACAATCGTTACAATATCCGCATCCCGTAACATATAGATATAAGCGCTGTTTATTAAGAACCCAGGGTATATTTTATAAGTTTGTTTACCTCTGCAACGTTTATACGGATTTGAAGCGCGCAACGCTATCTAGGCGCATTTTCTGAATGCTTGCCAAACAGACGAAAGGAGATGCACACCGCGCGCTCGAATATACTACAGTGGCTGGTGTCCATCGTCTTTGTAAGAGCCTCGCTGTTATATGGCTCGCGACGCGGAAGTCTAACACTTTAAACGGGAGCTCGTAAAATAAATCAGCGCGACGCTTATAATACGCTATCCGCGCCGTAGACGACGACTTATAGCTCATCAGCAGAGACTAGCACGAGCCGCATCCTCGAGGAATTCTGCATACCCGATTCGATTATAATATTCGAATACAGCCATAAGGTATTGTTCATTTTGCCTGTTGTCTGTGTTATCTGAAACATTGATATTGTAGTATAAATGATCTAATTAATATAAACTGGCAATGATGTATCTTGCATTTGAAAAAATATCAATAATCAATAATTTAATTTGATGGTACATTTAAAATTCGATTCTATTATTTATTCATACTACGGAAATGAGAAAAAAATATAATTGTTGATTATTTCTATTTTACTTGATAAAAAATTATATTTGCGCATGCAGTTTCTAATATGTTTTTATGTACCTTTAAGTTTGCAAGGTAGACTCAAAAATTGCTTACTAGGAGAAACCATTGTGGAGAATATTTCTTTGCAAACTTTTTCACGTGAAATGTTAAAATGATACTTCCATTGAATTGAATTGTATGAAGTATTTCGGTTTCATGCACTCGTCGACGTGTGAAATTCCTATCGCTTCATGGGAGTTATATTTGACTATATATAATAAAGCCTTAAACATTATTAAATTTCTCTGCGGATGTTCGTGGGGTTCTCATCCTGAAACCTTATACTGCAGCTCTACAAAAGTTATGCGTTCGCTCTACTTTTGATTACACCTAAGGTTTTTCCTAAGGTCTTTCCATCTAATGGTCAAATTACAATATTAACAAAATCGAAAAAAATCAATATGCAGCTGTACGAACTGAAGAGAGAAAAGATTACCAAAAGCCCAAAATATAAATGCAACCAAGAATTCGACGAAACTATATGAATCACGTTCTTTGGTAATACAATTAATATATAACACTCAAAGACCCAAATTTATCCGCTCCCTCTCAAAATTATCCTACAATCTTCCTCTTGACATTTCCTCTGTAATAAACGAACCTGATATTAAAGCCCGTTCTCTTGTGCTGCCGTTCTTAAACGATTGTCGCTTACCGATCTAGAAAGTGTAAGTGTACCAATCGTATTAACCACGTCTATGTTCAAATTACACAAATGTAAAAAATTATGTATTTGTATGTTATAACAAAATAAACCCTTAATAAGATTCAAATGTTCAAAAAATAAAAAAAAACGATCATTGGTAGAAATCTACGGACCCTGTATCATTTTTATAGGAGAAGATAAATAGTCTTTTATTTAAAGGTTTATGCTCGACAAAACTTTGTCAGGGCGTAATGCATTTCAAAATTGTCTGTGTATTTTAAATTGTACGATATCCTAGAAGGCATACTGCTTCTTGATATGACAATTTATTTTTTATTATTTAGTCGAGATGATTATCTTGGAATATATTACTCTCAATAATTATCTAAATATCGCGATTAATTATATATCTATCAAATCACTACACACCTTGGTAATTTGATTGATTTAATCAATTCGTATTTGTATTTTGAAATCTTTATAGCAATATCTTTTCAGCACACCTTGGCTTTGAAGACAGCTATAAAGTATTTTGGATTATTTTGATAGTAGAAATTACTTTTCATTTAATAATCAAAATGGTTTAGTTAATTTTCTAGTTATTGTATTTTATATTTAAATGTTCATTGAATATCAATCAATTAAAAATTGAATTAAAGTGATAAACACTGATAGATAAAGTCAATAATTATAAGTTCTGTAATCTTAATAATTTATTGTTGTATACCTTCAATTTACACTTTAACTTTCTTTAGAACTTTAAGTTCCTTTGCTACTTTTTCAACTCTCCTTCTTGAGAAGCTACTGTTGAACTAATTCACGAGCTACCTTTGCTGCTTGATTGTCTATATAACATGGAACTTAAATTTCCATTACATTCTATTTTATAAGGTTTAAATAAAATTGTATAGTATTCTGCATATCTTCCTGAAAATAAAAAATTACTAAATACTAATATATAAAACTATTATTTTTTATTAACGTTTTGTTGCTTATAATCGTTAATTTATTTAAGTATATTATTTTGGTATGTAATGACTGTATGTGTATATATGTTTCGATAATTGATCCATTGGTTATCGAGAAATACTGATTCAACTCTGAAGCTCGCAATTGCGTATCACCACAAGTTACTTGATCTGTTAAACTGCTATTTCTCTGAAACCAATTATGATAACTGTATATTACAATATATAAATTTATTCGTCAAATTGTCTTATAAACAAATAAAAAGTCCTTATTACGATAATTTTTTTTTTACTTATATAGTCATAACATATTCGTAACCAAATTTTATATAAATATTATTACATATATTGATAGAAGAGTGTTTGAACTTTCAAATGAGACGTCCTGAGCCAAAATATTCGAAGTTGATCAAAAGTTACAAGGCAAATAAGTAGTGAGCGCGAACCGTAATTATGCAACATATATTCAGTAAATTTTCAATATCTCGGGTTATAATTAACATTTTTGAATTGTGCAAAAAACGAGCTGCATTGTTAAAAGAAATGCAACAAATGTACATGTTCAGAATATCATTTTAGTCTATTGACTCGATTCTACAGCGTTTTAAACAATTATTAATTGTTAATAATTTTTGTAAATATGAAGTTATGACAAAACACCCTCGAAATGCGTAATCAGCATGCCAAAATACGTCTAGAAAACTGTATTAAGTGGCTGGACCTCCATCGGTCAGGTAAACCCCCCTGACTTCTAGACTAATATTTACGTCTGATACTTGCTTATAATCAATTGATAAAGATTGATCTAAAAATTCTGCACCTCAAAAATAATTGTTGTCCCCTAAATAAACGATATAACGAATTTTTGTACTGTATCTGTATTCCGTAAATGTATTACGGGGGTATTGCGCTTCGAATTTCGCTCACTAAGGGTACTGGCATAGTTTCGCATGCTTATTCCCACTTTGCTGATGCACCCATCAGCCTATATAGAAGCTACGATTGGACATTTAAATTTTAAAATGCCTCTTAATAGCTTTTAGGCAGACTATTAAGAGTTTATTCTATTTTAATTATTCAGTCGTTAAATGACTCCGTAAATTATTGTTAATAATAGTTGAATCAATTATACTTTGTAAAATAGAATATTGTGGAATGTTCTATTTTCTCAATTTTGAATTTACCAAATAATAACTTCTAGAAATAAGAGCCCCTCACAGGAAACCTTAATTAACTGAATAATTGTATAGATTATAAAATAAGAAACATTTTCCAAAAAATTAACATCGGTAGTATACCCATGGATATTAATGTCTGACTGTACTCGAAACTCTTCTACTAATCTTATCTCTTTTCTTAAACTAACTCAAACTAATTTTAAAAACTTTAAGAAGATATATCTCAGTTTTCCTTTAGGCTAGACAGCATATCCTTTTTGGAAAATGTTTCATATTTTGTAATCTATATACAATTGTACACCTAAGTAAGATTCGGTGAGGGGCACATCAATTACCTATATCCGTAGGCATCCTGCTTTGTTCGTGTTTTTATTATTTTCATCCAGATTCAAATGAAATAGCTGTCCATCGTTGTATACATATATTGATGTCGTAAAATGTACAAAAATAGTCTCTAAAATCTATTTTGATCACACGATAAAGTAATAACTCATATATAAAAGTTCTATTTCTAAATTCTTAATAAACCAAAATGGGTAAGGACAGAAAAGAGCTATTGAAAGACCTTAACTGCGTTTAAGTTTAATTTGCAGGAGTTACTAACTGCTTGAAACCTACTTAACCTAACTTTGTTACTCCCCATTTTTAATCTTTTATGTTTTTCCTTTGAGATTGGTCGTGTGATAGGCGCTCTGTTCTTGCATGGCCATATAACATACGGTGTCTGCGCATGTGAATTTTAACGTCTTGTTTACGTCGCCTACACCATCGATGATATCAGCATTTGGCTGGTAAATATATGTATCATTTAAGGAACAATTCAAATTGCTTATTTCAATTGCTATACATAAGTGAAAGCGTTCTAAAATAGGGACCATTATGGACTAATTCAACTTTTAGTTTCCAATCAGCAAATTATTACTTGATTAAAGAAATAAAATGTTCAAGAGGAGTGACCCAACAAATCGTTAGATTTATAAATATAAATCACACTAGCTTGATCTTACAGGAATATTTATCTCGACGAGCGTCCGAAGTGATGATGTACTGCAATGATATTCTATCTTCTAAAATGAAAAACGTTACGAGGAGCAATGGAATAATGGTATATTTCGGTAAAAGTTCTTCTGTTGAGATGGATACTAAAGCGAAGCTATGCCTAAACAGTTCCTCTACTTTTTATTGCAAAATAATTAAGGATCGATGTTTATATGAATCATTCGTGAAATTAAAAAGACGATCCAATAACTCGTTCGCCGCATTAGAAGATGGAAAGTTTATACGGATTACTGGTTTTATATTGGTTGAACAAAGTAGAAAAGAATTTACTGTCTGCAACGTCGTTCATACAAAAAATGCATTTCCGAGAGCTTATAAGATGTTACAGAGAGTTGAGAAGATTATCGATAAACCTTTATTTATTCCGACAAATAATATAAAAACAATTTGCGTTTTCATGACAGTGAAAAAAAAACGTATCTTTGCCCACTACCAAATTTGCTCCATTATTAACCCTCTGTAGCCACATGGGTGCAAATCGGGCAGGCCAAAAATTTCAAATGTCCCACTCTCATAGGTTTCGCTTTCAAATGTACCCCATTTGTATGACAATTATCTCTATAGTATGGTGTATCCATCTACCTTACCCCAAATAACATCTATATCGATATAAATTGATTAAACTGTATGGTATCTGCGAAAAATTCAACAAGTGAAAACCATATTTGCACTTATGTGGCCTTCACGTCACTGGCCAGAGGTGTGGCCTGCACAGAGAGTTAACATTAATTATATAATAATATATGTATATATTTTTTTGCTAAAAAATAAAGTTTATACCTACATGTATTTTTAAAATGTGGTGATGACTTTTAATAATTTCCTTCCCTGTTAACAACCCATCCATAGAAGATTCGTCGGTTCAGAATCCTAAAATTCCTAAAAAAAACATCTTCCGAAAAATGTATTTTCACGACTGTCTCAATCGATTCCAAATCACCCTGTAGTTGGACTTAGAATTTTTTTCATATGAGAATTTGGTGTGAGATCTCAACTGAGATTTGTGCGTGGCTCTTTTTTCTGAGAATCGCAAGTCAAATTTGCGATATCAAGGCTCAAAATATAGACGAATAGGAATAGAATCCTACCAAGCAAGCGTGATTTTGTTGAAAACCCAAGGGGGACATAAATTTTGGCCAAATATTTTAGCTTTCAGACCATTGTGACGTCAGTGTCTATATCCACATCCATGGCCACAGAGAGAAGATCGGAGAAAATCCAGGGTTTGGCCTGAATCTCCGTAGGTTCGGTTGAAGTTGCTTTAGCAGGACGGTCGTTTTAAGCTGTTCAGGCTCCTGTGGTTGAAGTCTATGGTAGAGGCAGTACTTCTGTTTACACCATAGAGTCGGGCATTGAGCTCGCATTTGATGGAGTCACTGTCGCCGATGAGAAACACCAACTCTCGAAACCTAGTCCACTCGAGCTCAAATGTGTCGTAGTCCTGCCACCACTTCGTGCAGCTCCTCGAAGACCTCTGCTCAGAGTCCTTGTGCGGTCATCCTCTAGGATCTGGTAGGCTGCTATATATTTCTCGCAACGACGAACACGAGTTCGGCGCTTTTCTTTCCGCGTGTTGTGCGCCACTGGGGTTCCGTCGCCTAGCGCCAGAGCGCGGTACTACGCAGGTCGCGGTAGATGCATTAGCGAGCGATGTACAGGGTTGTGCGTTATAATGTCTAATTTAGTGGTTTAACGCTAGTATTGTAACATCCTTATAAAGTCCGCTTCCTACATGAGATGCCAAGCAGTGATGGCCTACTTTACAGTTATATCAAACCCTCCAGTACATTTAACAAAGACATTCCTAAACTCATCCGCGTAAGTAAACTATAATATAGATAGTTCAACATTATGTCATTCTCATTTCCCAACTTTTCTTTTTTAACGCAACTTACATGCGATACCAGACTATAGAGTACGTGCACGTCCACGTTATTTGCCCTACTGCACGTAGTGTATATCTGATTAGAGATAACAGTAATAAATTGCAAAAAACGGTAACGAGAGAGTACTCTATATACACATCCCGTCGTGCGCGATTTGCATTCAACACTTCGCGTACGGACGCACCAGTATACTGCGATTTGCTTTTGCTTTTTATTCTACGGCCGGACCGTCTTAATTAATCCATTGTAATACACGCCTCGTATACTTTCGCTGTCTTTCATACACCGTCTATTGTTTAGATTTATTAGTTCAGTCATTCGAATATTTTATTGATGTACCTATATATAATGCATTAGAAATAAATGTATTAATTCTATTGTTTCTATTTCTTGACGTAAGACATTCCTATTGAAGTGCGCAAAAACTTGGGATCTTCCAGCGTGCATGAAAATACGCGATGGGAAGTGTGTCAAAGTATACCAAATACATGCATTATTGTAATTGAGCCATTTTACGAATTGGGGCGCATTTTCTGCAAAATCTATATTTTTGCATGCGGTTCTATTACAGTTTTTGAGACAGGCTCGAGTCTAACGTTCGACAGAAGCTTGGTTGACTAAAGCCAACGGATGATAATAAGTACGTCACATACTTACAATATGACGATGATAAAATACCTTGAAAGGTTTTCCCATCCGCACGAGTCAACAACTCATATAAATTTAATATATACGACATTCCCTTTTAATATCGCCTACACTCGGCCTTTGGCCCCGCATAATCTACTTTTATTAAATTCTACGTCTTTGTAAGAATACACGTTTAAAATTTCATAAGGATTGATTTTCCCGGGCTAAAACTATTTTCAGACTACTGCAAATATGTGTGAAATTTTGATGCTTTATCTTAATTTTTTATTTTGCAATAATCTTTTTCATAATTTTTTTAAAGAACCTGTACGATTTTTAATGTGAAAAAAAGTTACGTTAACTATAAAGATTTTCAAATCTCTTGAATATCGTTAGTACAGTGAATTTGTCTGAACATTTTTAGAATGTCATGACGTCAGTGCATGAAATTTTTTTTAAGCGCTCTTAATTGGAGGATTTCCAAAAGTTAGCGTTGATTGTGTACCGGATGATAAACATAAATAAAAATAACTACAATACATGCATATAAAAGAATATGTTTATATTGCATTTTTTATAGATTATATCTATTTTCTTGTAAGGCACAATATCGCAACTTAAATATCTTTTCAAAACTTATATACTCTTACGTTCGAGCTTACGTTTCAGTAAACATCTTGTTTACATTGCAGTTTTTGAAGGATTCAATCGATACCGAGGCATGTATGCCTAGAATATAAGATTCCGCTCAGATCCGGTCTTTTAAGTCAGAATCCGTCTGAGCGGAAATTATAAAAAGAAAATAACAGACAGCGTAAGGAGAGGGAGATAGTGATTGTAAGCTATTTAAAAATCAGAAATGAATAACCATGTTTTTATTTGTTAATAGTTCACATCTGGATTGTAAATTTTTCGTTTGATCGAAAAATATTCGTTAAAGCAAGGGCTACTTGCACTTATACAAATAATCCGAAAATAAATGGACTGTTAACGATTTACTCAGCTCAGTGGAAAGAACGCTTTACCACTAGAAAATCCATACACCTAAGTCATTCACTGATTCGTATAAAGAAGTCATCTCAGATACACACACTCGGGTAAATCGATATCCGCTCATGTATATGTATCCCCACTAATTCGCGCGTCAAACGCAGAGTCTCGAATGGCAGTGCGATGCAGAGAGAAAGAGAGATAAGCACGAGCTCACCCCCCACTCATTGATCTAAGCCTGTATACATATACGCAAAGGGCACAGTGTGCAGTGCGTGCTATAGCAGAATGCAAAACTTAATGGCGATACTGGCGAAAATTCATAATTTCGCGCCCCGCGCTCTCGAGAGTCGAGACATCGCGCGCACACACATACTCACTCATGCACTGCACAATAGCACCACACAAAGTCATTGGACCCCGCTTCGCTCTATCCTCGTCACAGTATGCGCGCGCCGCTTTTATGAATCGTCGCCTCCAGCTCCAGTGGTGGGGATATACAGCCAAATAAAAGATAAACTCTCTCTCTCTCTCTCGCTCTCCTCGTCTATAACTCTAAGCCGCCTATAGCTGCAGCAGCTCAGGAGTACGACGAAGATAGCCAACTAATTACGAAAAGGAGCCTCCGCCTCGCACTACCACAAGCAAAGTGAGCGACCAGTCAACCAGTGCGACCACTGCTCCCCAACTCTATATATGTGAGCGAGTAGCGAGGACTGACTCGAGTGTGCGTGCATGTGTAACATAACGGTGAGTCTCCGGGGCGCGGGCGCGCGCTTGCTATAGTACAGTACATGTATACCGCATTACCAGTAAGTGAGGCCGGAACGCTGAGTGTGTATGCGCGCGCGCTCGAGAGAGAGAGAGAGAGAGCGAGATAGAAGAAGAAGGTGAGCGAGAGCCGAGAACGGACCGAGCACACCGAGCACGGAGCAGTAGAGTCAGTGGTTTTTTCGACGATGCATTGGTGACACGGACGGGACGCGATAATACGTTACACCTTGGAGCGCGCGGGTGAAGCGTTGGCGCGCGCGTCTCTCTCTCACATCGTCCTGGAAAAGAAGGAAAACACCGCGCCCGGAAAACGAGTGTGCAGTGTGGAGTGGTGTGCAGTGGTGCGTGACCCGTGGGAAAGAGAGAATCACGGTCGACGGGGAAAAAAAGCAGCTGCTGCTCTGGACCTTCGGTGAGTCGACCCATTATATTCTCTCAAGCTGTAGAATATATCTATAGTAGGGGAGAAAAATATAGACAAGAGCGGGTCGCATCATTGTCCCTCGACGCTCTCCTTAGCTACGCTAGCGTCCGCTGCACACGGTGAAAAATAATAAAAGCTTGGCACGTACAACGTACATAGGGTATATGCTTACATTGCACGCGTTTATATGATCGTGACCCCACCAGGTTCGTGTGTATTACCGACTATTTTTTGACAGGCGCCGTCGCGCTGTGCCTCTCGGTTCTCTCTTCCTATAAGGGCGCCGATCGATTGCCCGTGCCCCCGTGTGTGTGCGAGTACCGAGACGACGACGAGCGTACACTTTGCAAGTTACAACACAGAGAGAGTCTCGGTACGCCGTGGCTGTCCGAATAGCGAAATAAACGGTATAATACGGGTGTTGGCCGCCGCCGTGTGCACGTTATACCTTTGCCTCTTCCCTCTCTTTTTCCTCGCTCTCTTCCGTGTGTACACTGCACACACGTTATATATGTATATATATACTTCTCTACCTAACGTTCGCGCGCTCCTCGGTAGTATACAGCGGGGAGGAGGAAAAAAAGGAGGTGGAGGAGAGCGAAAGAGAGAGGAACGAGGAGTCAGTCTCCTCCTATATACTTACGATATACACACGCCGCCGTACGCTCCGATTTATATACTGTGTCCGACGCTGTGTCTACACCTATATGCACGTACGCGAGGTGAGCAGCAAGAGTAAAAAACGACCGAGAGAGAATGTGCCGACGCCTCTACGGAGTTCTCTCACCTGAAGTATAGATCATAGAACCCTAAAGGTACAGAAGGAACGGGTGAAAAAAAAAGTTGGTGTGTGTATGTGTGCTCGGCTGTAATCGTCCTTTCGTGCGGCGGTGCCGCTCCACTTTTTTGTAAGCTGCATACTTTACCGCGACACGGCGGCACGACAGGTAGTTGCCAGTGTGTACGTGCATGATATATAATGCACAACTGCGTGAGTGTACAAGTGGCGGAATTTTAAGGGCCCTGTGTGTCATAATTTGCATTGATACGACAATTTCTATTTCCGTGCGATGTTGTCACTTTTTTGGAGGACGAAGGCTGATGCTCATGCGTGAGTGTGTGCGCGCGTGTATCCTATAGCTATACAGAGGAGGAGAGCAAAGCGATGAGATCATCCGTCCGCGCGCGCGCTCAGCTCTCGCGAGTTGTGTGTGCCGCCGAGTCGGTCGGTCGCCGTTGCCGCCGCGCCGTGTATTGGCCATTAAAACGAGTTTGGTCGATGGAGCAAGGCCCTCGTTTTCAAATTGCCTTTTACGAACGTTTTTCGGCGCTTCGCAGACACACGTATCGGGCAGTTTTACACCTGTGTGCGCGAGACTCGCCTCTATACCTGTATATACATAAATAAAAAAGGCAAGCTGGTCGGGGGAAGCCTTGGAGAATTTATCGCCGCCGTCTTCGATCGGCTCTCTCTCTCCTCCTCGATGGGTTTCTTTCCATCTTTTTTCTTTTTGCCGTACTATTACTACTACTAGTACTCCACTACTACTATTGCGTTCGATCTCGTTTTTCTTTTTTTCTACTCTGACTCCGCTTCGTTTGGAGTTAATTGAAGTAGGTGTAGAGGCTTGCCTCGCCTAACGTTTGTTTATGCTTCTCGCGCAGTTTTTAAATGACCCGGGGGTTATTGCTTCCAGATGTAATTCTTCTTATGCCGACGTGCGATTGTGCGTGAAATGCAGTTGTGCAATATCCAGAATGTTGACATGACCTTTTTTTTTTCTTTTCCCTCGACGGCTTGACGCGTAATGTTTTAAATGGTTTTTATGTAAGATTTTTGATAGGGAGTATCTACTATAAATTTTATGCTATAATTTTTATAAAGATCTGTTTGTAACTTATGAGGACAAGAATAAGTTTTTTACACAACTTATTTTACGCGATTTTTATGTAATATTTTGAAGGATAGTTCTTATCAATGTTTATTGATTTTACGAACTTTCCGAGAAAACTCACATAACTTCAATGCAGAAAAAAACGTTATCTAATATTTTTCAAAAAAATAATCTTGTATTTTTGCATTCAACGAAAATTTTAAGTACACAATTATTTTAATTACTGTTCATTGATAATTTTTTTAATGGTTCTATACATTATTTTAATTTTAGAAACTATTTTGAGAAAGTGTTTCTATTTTAAATTTTTAACATATTATCAACTGTTGCGTATAAGGCATGGAAAAGTAAGCTGAATGCTTTAAGATAACTAAATACATAAAATTAACATTTTAAATTTGTATTCCAAATCCATACTTAAATTTTTTGTTAATATTAAATTTATAATTATAATTTTTAATTACTTTTTATTATTGTTAAGTACATGTTTGCTGTACAATACAAATTTTTAATTTCCCTGTGAAACTATTTAATGATTTAATGTATTGGGCAATTATTTTGGATTGAATCTATTTTTATTACTACGGTGGTCCATCATTATATTTCTGATGGAGTTTAAATTATTTCCTTAACCTTACCTATTCGTGTCTGGCTGGACGATCAAAGCCTGCCCACTTATTTGAGTAGTGACTATACCGTTGTGCAGCAATCAACTTGATAAATAGAAATAACTTTTACACTGTAGTTACCCCTCAATTGTTATTTCAATTTGAATTTTCCTTTTAGGTAGAGAGTGAGAAACGATTAGAAGGCAAAGATGAGGTTCACAGCATGCATCGTTGCCACACTTGTGCTGCATGCAGCAGCTATAAGTGAGTATGATTATGATTGACTATGTATGTCAACAACTCAGATTGATTTGATTTTGTTTTATCGAATTATTTTTTGCTTCACATTCTTTAGCATTGTATAGTCAAAAATTGATTGTAAATACAAAAATAGATACCAACTCAATAGATTTTGTTTGATGTAAAAATAACTTGACTTCCAAATTATGAGCATTCAGAAATTAAATGAAAATTTCTTAACATTTTTATAAAAAAAAAAATTTTTTCTATAAAAGTTTTGCTTATCTTTTTTAACAAAAATCTATTTTTCTTTTATTTAAGTTAACAATACAAAACAAGGAAAAAAAATTGTAGCTTCTAATAACTGTAGATAAACATTAACTTCTAACTGTTTATTTGAAACTAAAGATTTTATGTTAAATAATAATGTAGTTTTTATTTACTAAGCTGCTAAATTTTATTACAGCTCAATCTCCACCAAGGATATCAAAACAGCCTCCAACAGATGAATTACTATTCCAAGTGGCACAAGTTAGCATTAATGAAAATGAGAAGCCATTTCTTATTGAGTGTGAAGCTGAAGGAGAGCCAGCACCTTTGTAAGTATTATGGTTTTACCATTACTATTATTGTTCCTGTCTTAGCAAGACAAATAGGAAATATTGCAAAATTATAATTAATAATATAGAAGATTTATAAGTTTATCTCTGCATAAATCCGATTATATTATACATTGATTAATTACAACTTGTATCAATCGTCTGGAATTTAAATTGGTGCATTCATGTCCAAAAGTCTTTCATTCAGGAGATTCAGTTTTACTCCACTCAGAACCTACGGCTACATTACAGTGAAGCCAATGTAACTGGTCTTAATTACTTGGATGACCTCATAGCCTCCGGGAGTTTAAACTTACCACCACCACTGATAAAGATACTTTACTTGTGTAGTGTGTTCTTCCTTGTGTAAATGGGAGTGGTCATTTCCATGGCTACTTTCTTTGCCTGAAGTTAATGAAATTGAAATTCTGCATTCTCCTAATTCTGAACATTATATGCTTAATCCAATGAATAATTCATTTTAATTGTAATGATCAAAATGATTAATGAAGGAATAATTATATCAAATCTCATGATCAAGCCACTAATTACACAAATTATTATCGTAATTAATTAATTAAAAATTATTAAACAACAAATTAAAAATAATTAAATAATTATATATTGAGGTTATTTTTGTAGAACCATAAACTGAAACATACTAGGATCAACTAAAATCAAATACTTATCTCTAAAATAATATTTGAAAATGTATGTGAGATGATTTCTCAATACAAAAACAGCAAATTGTAATTACAGTGACTCAGAATACATTTTTAACAAGTAATCATTTGCTGTCCTTCACAAACAGAACATATAATAAACATGCATTTATCATCAAATAAAAAATGAATAAATACAAAATTAAAAATTACTCATTTTGTTCACAGTTTTGTAAAAATTAAACGTGATAAAAAACCAATTATCATAAAAACACTTATGAATTAATTAATCAAAAGTATTTGTACATTCTTACGTAAATCTTACATAAATGTTACAGGTACGATTGGATAAAGAACGGCAAGGACTTCAAATGGCAGGCCTACGACGATCGTATTTCCCAGCAACCGGGACGAGGTACTCTGGTAATCTCGAAGCCAAGAGACGAGGATCTTGGACAGTACCAATGCTTCGCTCGGAACGAGTGGGGTGTCGCTACCTCGAACTCCGTGTTCGTGCGCAAAGCCGAGCTGAATTCGTTCAAGGATCAGACTCCGGAAACGCTGAGCGTACAAGAGGGCGATCCTTACAAGCTCACCTGTCAGCCACCCGACGGTTGGCCAAAGCCCAACGTCTACTGGCTCATACAGGACACAGCCGGCAGCATCAAATCGATCAATAATTCCCGCATGACCCTTGACCCCGAGGGTAACCTCTGGTTCAGTAACGTCACCAAGCGTGACTCTTCTGAGGACTTTTACTATGCGTGCGCTGCCACCTCGCTCTTCAGAAACGAGTACAAAGTCGGCAACCGGGTGGTTCTCAACGTCATCTCGACTGGCTCGACTGCGAGCTCCAACAAACGCGAACCCGAGAAACAGTACGTCAGCAGAAAGAATGAGGTGGCACTTCGCGGTAAGAAGATCGAGCTGTTCTGCATATTCGGCGGTACACCGTTGCCATTGACTGTGTGGCGTAAAAACGGTGAAACAATACGACCGAATGATAGGGTGACGGAAGGCAATTATGGTAAATCGTTAGTTATAAAACACGTGAACTTCGATGACAATGGCACCTACACTTGCGACGTATCCAACGGCGTGGGCTCGGCGCAGTCATACTCCATTCATCTGGAAGTACTGTCAGTGCCGTATTTCACGATCGAGCCAGAGATCGTCAATGCTGCCGAGGACGAAACCGTCGAGTTCAAGTGCGAGGCTAGTGGTGTACCCAAGCCGGAGATCAAGTGGATCCACAACGGCCGACCGATTTCAGAAGCGCCTTTCAATCCGCGAAGAAAAGTCACGTCTAACTCGATTATTCTCGAGAAACTGCTGAAAAACGACACTGGCAATTACGGTTGTAACGCAACCAATTCTCTCGGTTACGTTTACAAGGATGTGTACGTTAATGTATTGGCTTTGGAGCCTGAAATTCTACAACCACCCACGGACAAAGCGACTGTTGATGGAACAACCATTCAATTGGCCTGTCGAGTCTTCGGTGCACCTAAACCAGAAGTGAAATGGGTCAGGAACGGACAGGAACTCACTGGTGGAAGGTATAAGATTTTGGAAACCGGGGACATGGAAATAGAGAACGTTATATTCTCAGATGCGGGCGAGTATACTTGTCATGCATCGAATAAATTCGGCAAGGTGAATGCGTCGGGATTCCTGGCAGTAAAGGAACATACAAGGATTACCGACGTCCCTGAAGACTACGAAGTGGAAGCTGGCGCAACAGCAACATTCAGGTAAAATTAATTCTAATTTTTATTTTTATAAAATTTAATAACCAAACCTTATGCATATTAATGCACATTGATGATTGCATTTCAGGTGTAATGCGGTAACGGATTCCACCTTGAATTTGAACATCAACTGGCTAAGTAAGGGAGAGCCCATAATCTTCGAGGCAGAGCCGCGTTTCGTGCTGAGTACCGATTACTCTTTGATGATCACAAAGACTACGGAATTGGACTCTGGCACTTATACTTGTGTAGCTAGTACCGATCTTGACGAAGCTCGTGCACAAGCTACCCTCATTGTTCAGGACGTACCAAATTCACCTACGCTGCTCGGCGTTACATGCGAGCACTTGAAAGCCGATATAATGTGGACACCAATGGGTGACAATCGATCTCCGATTCTGCGTTATGCCATTCAGTATAACACGTCGTTTACACCTGATACTTGGGATTTCGCCAAAGATCACGTCCCGGCAACTGATCAGAAATACACCGTGGAATTGAGTCCGTGGTCCAATTATACCTTCCGAGTTATTGCATGGAATAAAATAGGTAAGAACAATTTTAATTTCAACGTTAATATTTTACTTCATCGGCAGCATGTTTGAATAATCGTAAGTATCTTTGCTTAATTTTAAAATAATTGTAATTAAACACCGTTCTTCTTTACACCAGGACCGTCTCAACCATCGTTGCATAGCTCAGTTTGCACAACATCACCCGATGTTCCTTTCAAAAATCCGGATAATGTAATGGGACAAGGAGATGATCCACAAAATTTAATTATCTCGTGGACTATCATGCCACAAATAGAACACAATGCACCGAAATTTATGTACAGAGTGTACTATAAACGGGATATACCAGGAGAAAAATGGACAATTGAAGATATTCATAATTGGAAACAAAATACATTGAAAATTAATAATCAGCCTACTTATCAAAAATATAAAATTAAAGTTGCCGCGATAAATGAAAAGGGAGAGTGTAGAGAACAGCCGCAAGAAGTGCTAGGCTATTCTGGAGAGGATGGTAAATTTAAATATTTTATTCAAACTGATATGATATGTATAATAGGATCCGATATACTAATAATAAAATATTCTGTTTAATTTTAGTGCCTTTGCAAGCTCCGACTAATTTCACTTTAGTGTACGTAAAATCAAGTACCACTGCATTGTTATCGTGGATTCCGGTTACTGAAGAATCAGTCAGGGGTGAATTACGAGGATATAAAATCGAAACTTGGACCGATAAAGACGGAGAGGAAGGTCAAAGAGAGTACAATGTGAAAGGCGGAAATAAGACATATGCTTTGGTGAATAAGTTCATTCCTTACAGCACAAACTATGTCAGAATTAGGGCTTATAATGGAAGGTAATAATTTACTTCTCAATTTCATTTTTGGAATATCAACAACGAAAAAGATCGTGATAAAACTAAGCATGTGTTGATTTTAGATTTAACGGCCCTCCATCCGAAGTGCTGAGTTTCAAAACTCCACAAGGAGTTCCAGGAACCGTATTAGGCTTGGAGGCCTACCCTGTTGGTTCGACTACAATGTTGTTAAAATGGAGCAAGCCTATTGAGATTAATGGTATTTTAACGGGCTACAGAATCTCATTCCAACTTGTTAACGGATCGAAAATAGGAAATGAAATGGAGAGGCACCCACAAATCACAGATCCTGAAGCAACAAGTGCTAAGCTGGCATCTTTAATGCCCGAAGCGAAATATCGTATTAGTATTCGTGCTACTACAGTAGCTGGACCCGGAGAACCGTAAGTCAAAAAACAAATATAGTTTTTAAAATATAATTGTTATAATTACATAAATTATAATACATAAATTATTTTAATATTGCATTTTTCTAAGCTTATTTTTGTAAATCTAATTAAAGTGTTTACTGAAATCTTTACAGTTATTTCGTGGAAAAGAGAACACCTGCATCTAGACGTCCAGACATGCCAACCTTTACATGGATCAATATTCCGAAAGAAAGTGGATTATCGAACGTTAGACTTATTTGGGAACAAAAGATCGATGGTTTTGCAGGCAGTCATTTCTTTGCTAAATATCGCTTGAAAGGTGAAACCATTGATTTATCGACCGATGCTGAGAAGCTGACTAATGAAATTGAGGTTCGATAATTGATATTTTCTGTAAAATATTATCATGCTCATTTATTGCAAAAAATACATATTTTATTAATATCATTAGATTCGTGGACTTGAAAGCGGGCGCACATACATTATGTCCATTGTTGCTGTTGATGGTGACTACCTTACCGAAAGTCTGCCACAAGAAGTAGAAACCAGTAATGAAGGTCCAATAATTCAAGCTCAGGAAAATGTTGCAACAGCTGGCTGGTTTATTGGTAAGTTTTATAAATTTTTCTAAAATTCATTAAACTTATTTACCTTTACTTTTGAAATTACATGGTTATATTTCAATATTTTTTAAATATCTTATTAACATTATTCAAAATCAAACATTTAAAAACGATTCCAGGTATGATGCTGGCCATTGCATTCCTGCTCTTCATTCTCATCATCGTATGCGTAATCAAACGTAATCGTGGCGGCAAGTACGCGGTGCACGAAAGAGAATTGGCAGCAGGACGGGGTGACTATCCTGACGAAGGTGGTTTCCACGAGTACTCGCAGCCTTTGGACAATAAGTCCGGAGGAGGCAGAGCTTCACTAGCCTCCTCGTCGCATCACGACGGCAAACATCCCGAATCCGACACTGACTCCATGGCAGAATACGGCGAGGGTGATACGGGTATGAGTTCCTTTTCTTCCTCTCCTGCTAGTTAAATTTGTTATGTTGACCCTTAGAAAATTTAACATCCATAGACGTGTATGTTTATTACTATTAATATTTTTTTTAATCAACAATCAACCAACCGAGAGCAAGTTCGCACATGAGCTTGTTGCGAATGCTACACGTCATTTTTCTTTTGATTTTTGAATTTTGTTCTTTGTTTTTTGTGTTGTTTGCCGAGCTTACCTGCTCAATAACTTGATTTTTCATTTGGATTTTGATATTCCCCTAACGTCATTTGTCCTACCCATTTGGTTTTTTTTTTCTTGCTTGATTTTCACATAGAAGGTATGAACGAGGATGGGTCATTCATTGGTCAGTATGGTCGACATCGGAAGCATCCGCCGAATTCACAAGCGTTTGCCACGCTTGTTTAAGGTAAGTGTTAACGCACAATTTTTTTTTTATTACTTATACATAAAAAAAATAAAAACATTTATCAATCCACTCTCACTCAATATTACTGAAAAAAATTAGCAAGTATACGTATCAATTTTTGAGCTAAAGTTTTTTGTACTTGCTAATTTGTTTTAACATAACTTTATTTTATTCATGAAACTGTACACTTTCACTTTATTATTCGTTAATTTGTCATACAAGCAACTAGCTTAATGTTCGAGTCCTTAAAATATCTTCAGTCAGCATAAGTATAATGAAAGTTTTTATAACCGTTTTGAATGTTTCTATTCTAAATCTTTATTATAAGTTATTACAGAACTTCCTCCTAGTTTATGAATTCGAAATAATTTAATTGTTATTAAATTTTACTTGCATGCAGAAATTATTTTCAATTTCTACTCAAGACTATTTATACATGCATTTCAACGTATATGAAATAAGAAGCCATGCGCTTAATTTGATATTTGTAATAATTATCCTCTGGGAATATCTGTAATAACCTTTATCAAAATATTAATTCTTTCGTACATGAATTCAGAAAATATTTTTTTATGGAATCCACAGGGCGATTTACGGAGGATGGATCCTTCATTGGTCAATACGGGCCGAAAGGTAGACCGGTAGAGGAGATTCCACCGCCTATACCAACAGGCACGATGGCTACTTACGTGTAACCTTCACGCATCAATTAAACCGAAGCTGCTCGGCGCCGACAGAATTCTTCAGAACAAAAAGAAAAAAGATATTATAAGGGACGCCTCTTCGACTACGATTGAGGTTATCTAATTTTCCACTACTCGCCCCGCCGCAAAAGCTGCTGCTATTAACAATGCACCTTGCGCTGGGCGCAACGTCCACTCTTTACTGCCAATTAGAAATCTCGTCTTTGGGGTTTTATAATCACGACTTTACGGTACTCCCCCCCCCCC
>UELU01138715.1:40715-59924 GCA_900490025.1 Megastigmus dorsalis
CCCCCCCCCCCTCTATCCCCCTCTACCCCATGTGTTTTAAGCTCCTGCTCGCGCAAAGAGAAACAGAAAACGAATCATTTTACTTCGAACCACCTCATTTCTGATAGTTTTCCAGTTCGAAAAAATCAGCTGTTTTATATATATATGATGAGAGAGTATGATATTAGGAAGAAGAGAGATTTAGAAGTAAATGAACGAGAAAAATGTGAGAGATAGATAAAAAAATTCATCGTTTCATATATGTGCATACGTGTAGCATAGCTTTTTTTATGAAATATTGAAGAAAATGTATAATTAATGTTCTTTCCTTATTTGCTGGGTTGGATTTATAAAACCCAAAGACCAATTAGGTGTTTCTTAGCGTGCACGCCATCGATATGGAAACGGCGCATATTTTTTTTTCTTTCATTCGTTTTTAAAAGAAAGTAAATTCCAGTGTCGACGTGGCCGGATTCAATACGGGAAAAGCGCGTCACCGCCGGAAAAATGCCTGCTTATTACAGGGTACCCAAGTTATGTTTGAATTGTTTCAAATATGTATGACAGATTTTTGAGACTGCATTGATTATTATCCTTAGTAGGCAAAAGTGAAAATTCCTATTATTGTTCTGAATTCGCTTATATAAAGTAAAAGTAAAAAAAAATGAAAAAAAAAGAAAGAAAAATTGATCGATTGCCAGTGAGCATCGATCGATTTTTCTATTGGAAATATATCCTTACGTTGCTAGAGCCCGTTACACCAAAGTGCAGTCTTCGAAAAAAAAATAAGTAAACGACTTACTAGCAAAAGCTGTTGGATGATTAATACGCTGTATGCGTTTATTAGTATCTGACCCTCGACTGAAGCGTACTTTTTAAACTCTAAAAGACGTAGAAGATGATAAAAAAAACCTAACTAATCATAACTTAAACGTGGTACTTTCGTTGTATCGAATTTTTACTCTGTAGACAGCGGGCCAAGATAGTAAACACACTGATACACACAAGAGAAAGATACAAGAAACGAATAATTCATCGAGTTCAGCTGAAAAAAAGAAACGACCGTGCTCTCAGACTTTGCCTTTTGCAAGGTGTGAAAGTACTTTAAGGATAGATATAATGATTAAAAAAAAATTAACTATTGATATTATATTGAAAAAAAAAGATTATTGTAAATGCACTGTAGTAGTTAATCGATAACACAGGGCCTCTAATCGTTGCTTTTTGTACGTGAAACGCGCTTTAGCTGGAAAGAGGAGACGAGAATGATTTTTTTGTAATTTTTTTATTTTTTATTATTATTTTTACAAAATGTTTAGATAATAACCTTCTCCCCCACTTTCTTTCATTACTCTTAACGACAATGAATGTAGAAATATAGTGCTATACGATTATTTAATATATTAAAAAACATTCAGTATATAGAGACATATATATTATATATTACATTTTCAAATAAAGCACGGATAACCTGCGAAGGTGTGTCCGCGTTATGAAAGTCATTATCGTACCGGAACAGCTATATATAACTATAATTTATAAATGATTCTATCTAGCATGTATTGTTATTACTAATGTATTGCGTTCCATGAAAAAAGCGATTGCTCTTTCAAAATAAAACAGAAATAAACAAACTGTGCTCTCACGATCGATTTTTTGTGAAATTGTATCGGACATCGATTGTAAGCACGACAAATAAGTTTTTGACCGCAGACATACGTATAACTCTTTTAGAAATTCTAATAATAATTGGTCTATAAAATGAAGACTTCTTTATCAATGCTTTTTGATAGTTGAAAGAAAAGTTCGAAGTTTACCCCTTTTATTTTCTATTATTTTTAATTTTTTTTCGTTCTTTAAAATCATATTTGAAAAAACCTTTTTATTTCTTTTTGTATATCGTACTCCTCGATTTTGAGCCTCTTTTTTAAAAAAAGAAGAAAAAATGAATAGATCTTGTTATATATATTATATATATATGAGCGTCGAATCTCTGTTAGGAATAGTGTGTAAGCCACACGCAGCTGACTTTCCTTCGTGTAAACTTCCAGTATTTTCATACGAGTGATTAGCGATGGATTTTTGATAATTACCTTTATAACGATGCCTTTTATCTGATATCCCTGCCCTCTTCTCATTATTTATTACTTTCAAACTAAGTCTAATAATATAGCTCTCGCTTCTTTTTGCGTGGAATGTCTTTTGCATTTTACAGTACAAATCGAAGAAACAAAAGAAAAAAAGAAATAATAATGATAAATAGTAAAGAGGAAAGTTAAGAATAATAAGATATCAAAAGAATAATAAGATGAGAGTCATGCTCGCGAGTATGTAGAGAAAATATATAAAAGGCAGGAGAAGAAAAAAGAAACGAGATCAATAAGCCATCGACTTAACGCACGCTTGCGAATGAGAAAACTATAATGCCGAAAATATGTCCTCTACCACACGTATTGTTTAACACGATCATAATGTTAAATTGAGGGGCGGCGAGACGATCGTTGAAAGTGGTCGAATAAATTATTTTTCTAAGATTAGTATGATTAATCATGAATCTCTAAAAGGAATTTTTCGATCTTATTTATAAAATAAAGTAACAAAATTACTTAGCTTTTAAGTTATATTCGACGTGTGATTAATTAAATTGTATTATTTAAAGAGTAAAAAGTGTATTCTAGAAATAAGTTAAGGTACAAATTTATTTATTTATGGAATTTGAATAAGAATCTCAAAATCGATTCTCTAAAACATTTTGACGATCGCATCTCAACAGCCCCTCATTAATATATTATATATATATTACTATTATATATATTATTATTTATCGACATAATTGTAGTCCGTACTCATCGCGCGTTTTTTCAATTGTACATTACCCTTGTTAGTCTTAAGATATCGATATGTTGTTTCGCCGCGTACGACGCTCGGTTAAGCTCGACTTTTGTCTCTTCGTTTTTTTCTCTCACTGAAGGGCGACGGGAAAAAGTGGAACGCAGCCGGACGTTGACACCGCATAGTTAAGACGATAATTTTTCTACGACGTAATAGGGAAAGAAGAAACTACAGAAACATACATAACACATTATAACCACTAAAAAGGCGGATTCGATTTTTATTTTCACAAGGATCGATTATCGCTTTCTTTCCGAAAGATCACCACTTAAACGCGCGATTATATTATACATACAGAGAATGCACATACAGAAGCAGAGAAGACAAGCGATGAATCATACGTAGTTCTTATGTAATTTCACCAATTCCTTAATGCGTTGTAATAATTTTATTGTAATTTATCGGAAAGTGTATTAAGTTTTTACCTTTACGCTTTTTTTTGTAAGATTTTTTCTCGTTTAAGTTATATGATTGTATTAACCATCTCTCATCACTATCCTGGTAAAAAAAATCGCATAGAAGTTCTGAATGTCGAACACTGCGGACGCTTGTCATTTCTTTTAATGGTTGAATTTGCTAGCCTGAATCTCGTCGGCAATTTTTCAAACTTCTATTGGATTTTTGCACTGGAGATGGCGATTCTCAAGTGTCGCGCATTCCAATGATGAAATGAGACAAAAATAAATTTTTTAAAAATCACATTGTCGTGTAACATCCACACTCTCACTCACGTCAATAAAAGAAGGAGGAGGAAAATTTTGGTATTTTATTTCTCGTTTTACTTTAAGTACCTACATTAGCTATACATTCCATTGAATTTTTTGCGATTTTCTTTTTATAGATGTAGTGCCAACGATTTATGTTTTCTTTCTGTTAATTGATATTTCCTTTTATAAATATTTTGTTCAGTGCATGTATGAGTGTAATTTGGAGCTTTAAGAATTCTAAGTTTTTTTATATTTTTAAAATAAAATTTAAAATATTACAAAATTCAGAGTGATTAATATTTATTTTATATATACAAAGGAAGATGTGTAAAAATTTATTTTTCAGCGCCTATAAAAAGAACTAAAAATGAAACAAAAAACGTGCATCGCTTGAAAGCAACCTTTTTTTAAAGCGTCTCTAAATGTGACTACGAGAATACGTTGTGGTTTTTAAAATATAAGCACAGGACAAGATGATATTATAATGCGAAGCAGCAGCCCTTTTTTCTGTCCGAATTTGTGTCCGACCGAACGAGCAACATCTCAACCGCGGAATAACCCAAAATGAGAAAAAAAATCAATACGCGGACGTGAAAGAGCTACAAGTTGTGCCGCACTCGAAAACAGGCACAAAAAGTATACTATAGAGATAGACCCCCTACGGCTCTCCCTTAGCTCTTTCTCTCCAAAATGATCACCTTAGCTTTTCGGATTCAGCGAACAAAGCTACTGCTGCAAGAACAAAATTTAAAAAAATGGGGACGAGGGAGAAGGAAAGAAGGAACAAAAAAAAGAGACCATAGTATAGAAATTCGTATAAAAGGGGAGATCTTATAGGCTTGCACGGGAGACAAAGGCAAAATCGAAAGTAGGATAGGAGATGGAAGACAGAAGTCGTGAGAGAGGCAAGAAGAGCATATATGTATATAGATGAGAATGTATAGGGCTGTGCGAGCGATGTGACCGATAATGTAATTATGCGGGACAGGTTTTTGTGCGCCTATTGCCGGCCCTCTCGACTACTACTCGTCGCGCGGCGATCGTCTTTCTTCTCCATATACTTACTTGCTGATCTTGCGGATCAGTGCTGAAACGATTTCAGGGTACGATCACATTCGTCAATTTCTTACTGGAAATAAATTAGAATAAATCATACATAGATAATAAAAATTATTTTATATTGCAAAAATTTCAATCAAACCCAAGTATTCCGTTGTAAATTATACTGTATATTATTTAAAACTGAATTTTAATGATATTTTCAGATTGGACTGTTAGATAAGCTTGGGCTATGTCAAGTGCACAACATTGCAATTAAACTAACTAAATTAATAAATAAAAGTATTTCATTGCACATTAATTGATTCGTCGATGGGGTCAATTATATAAATTATGCATCTTTCAATATACCAGAAATCTATTATTCTTTAAAAAGAAAAAAGGAAAAGAAAATCTGTCCCCTTTTAAGATTCACTCGAAAAAGAAACACGCCTTACAACTGTAACCCCATTCAAGAGAACATAAATGTAGGATTAACCGGAGTTATACATGCACTACCTCGCTACTGTTCGAGTGCACATGCAGCTCGTGCGCTTCCACGCAAGGGGGACGAAAAAGGAGCGCGCCGCGATATCTCACGTATTATACTGTCTTTTCGAGTGCATAAGTGCCTGGGTAGACGGACGCGAAAGAAGTGGTAATACGCGATCTCTGGTTGACACGCGGAAGAGAGAGAAAGATGGTTATAAAGGGCTTATAAGTGTGTGTAGGGGGGCAGACGAGATTGTTAGAGTTTCGAGTGGTGCGCCGACACTTTGAGCCGCTCTTATATATCGCGCCGCGGCGTAATACGAGCGATCCTTGATCCCCCTCCCTTGCGTTTAAGACCCAGTGTATATAAGTAATGTTAAAGAGGCCGGATGATTGTTTTACTTATCAGCGGTTTTGGATTTCCTAACGAGAAATGTTTAACCGCCGAAGCGGATATTGCGTCAATTGATTATCTGTGATAGATTATACGATTTTTATTTCTTTCTGATTAAGTTTTAGCGTAATGCTGATGCAGTTTTAGCGAGACTAGACATTTACCTTAGCAAGTCAGCTGCAAATTTTTCAGGACGATAAATTTTTTTAATAGACAAAAAATCTCATCAATTAAGTGCAATACCTATAGCGTTCACGCGCGTGCATAAAGATAATAACTAAACAGCGTGCAGCACAAAAGAAAAAAAAAATACGCCGAGCAGATTTTCCTGCATTATATATACAATTCGCAAGAACAATGGAAAAAAACGTTAAGCGCTTGCAGCCTATACAAATTTTTTTTCCCCGCTTATTCATAAGACCATTTACGCGTTGTTGCGCGAGTCGCTCAATTAACTCGCAGTCTCCCTCGCATATTATAGCTTATCGCAAAACACACGCCGATAATAAAGTTCGCGCGTCCCCGAATGAAATTTTGCGTGCGTTTATATATTCGCGCGCATATATAGACAAGGCCCGTATACATATATATATATATAGAATCATTTTCCGTAATAATAATGTAGCTCAGGGAACGCGGAGAAAGTCATGCATAATGGAGAAGCAAGAAGACGCCGTCGGCGCTCGAAAATCTTTATAATATATAGCCGCGTGTATACAAGTAGGTAGCTTTATAGCGACGCGGTCTGACGAGAAAAAAAGAAAGCTGCCTTCGCAGCGTCTTCGATACTGCATATAATTTCCTCATGCACTTCGCGGCTTATTTCTTATGGTGCTTATTATATAATAAGCCATATTCGTCGTTTTACGCGCGCGTGTGCATGATTTTCCAGACACGTATATATATACCGATAACTATCTAATCTTGATGATTTTTATTATAACTTATTGTTGGGACTAAAATTTTTCGGTTTGACCCATTACCAGTGTGTGATTCAAAAAAAAATCATGAGAGTCCAAAAAGAACCATTTTTCACAACGCACAATTTACACGCAAACGTCATCACCGTATCAGGTATAGTATATATATCCAAAAGATCGACAGGTCGTTATGAACCGAGAGGCGTCGAGACGAAACCACTTCATCACCCAAAACCCAAAAAAGGTACACACTGCACCAAAATAATCGTCCCAACAGCAGCTTATGCATATATATATATAGACACACGAGGGAAATCCCCAAGTTAGGTACACAATATATGTACATAACGCGCGGGGGGTAAGCATATATTATACCTGAGCAACGGATGAAAAACAAGGAGTCAGAGAGATAAGAGGATACGAAGCTTATATAGGCTGGAGAGGATAGATATATGAAAAGGCCGTGAAAGGAGCTGCGGAGATTTCTACAATGGGCCTTTTGTTATAATAGGGCCGAGAAGAGGACGGGACCCGTCCCTCGGCACACGCGCGCCTCATCCACAATGGACACTATTATATCGGCTATTCATCGACTGACAACCTTTCTCTCTCTCTCTCTCTTCGAACCTGCTGCCTTATTGGTAATTTTCTTTCTCTCTCACGTTGCAGCTCGTCGTTTCATCTGCCTTGAAACTTCAGTCTATATTATACATATAAGCATAATATGGACAAATTAAGATATCGTAGCGTCGACTTTTGACTTTATGCACACACACATTGCACACTGCACGTGCACATTTATTTATGGAGGCGAAACCTCGACAATTATAATTGAGCACACACAGGTGTTACATATGTTTATGTATACGCTCGATTATAATAAAGAAGAAAGTATGGCTTGATACGATATACTCATCTAAGTGATCCAAGATGTGAGTGATGTTTCTGGCACTGCATATAATTATACTTTATAATTATTTGTTGTTTTTATTTTGTCTCGTAAAGGAGGTATGATTTTTCTAGCACATCGTTAAAAATCATTTACGACTGCAGGCTCGTAAAACTATGAATAATTATCTCAGCTTTCAAATTACGCTGCAATAATTAAGATGTGGTGTTTATGGCTGTTTCTCAAAGCAGACACTGACATAAACCTATGGCCGTATTAAAATGCAGAAAATGGCATGTTTTGTAACGTCTAACTCGTAGCATATACAGAAAGTTCATTTATATATACTTTTTGCAATGAATTTCGGAGTTTTCTACTTCATATTAATTGGGGATGTACAAAACATAACTTAGGTTTATCCGGTTAAGTTCACAAATTTTTCATAGTTGCAAACGCGTTGAGTTATGAGCTTAAGTCTAATAATTTACCGAGCATACAAGAAATCTTTTTCGTAAAAACACTGCACTCATTGAGCTTAACTGCGATACTTTTGATTAACATATAGTGCAGACTAAATTCTTTTCTAAAAAGGAATCATTTACTTCGCAGCTCACTTTAAAAAAGTACAGAGTTCGATAAAAAAAAGACTGAATTTTTCTAACGCACACTTTTAACGCGACTTCCAGCGTATAAACGCTGCGCTGACTTGCAAGAAAAAGCAAGTATGCAACCCTGCGCTTCACAGCAGCGGAATAACAACGGCAGTAGCATATGACGATAGTAGACTTTAACGATGCGCAGGTATAAAGGACTCGCGCAACTTCGTAATCGTTCACTTAATAGTAATGGGCTTTAAGTAATTGGCAATGTATCGCATTACTTTGACAGGTTTCCAACCCAAGACAGAAAATTAACAGTCGCGCTTAATCGACTCCGGGAACCATCTCATTTTGCATCGAAATGATTTTCCTCTTTAACATTTTATATATAAGTATATAGTGAACTGCAAAAACTCGGATAAGGAGAGAAATTATATACTGTAGTTCTTGCGATAAACAGATTTTTTTAGCTGCGCCTTTGGAATTTCAATTTAAAACTGATCGTATATACTTGAAAGATTTATATCTATAAAGAAGCAAAGCTTCATGCGAAAGACGTTGAAAAACTTTATTTCTTCGATCGATTTAACTTATACAGCTTTCGATCCCGTCAGTCTGCGATCGTATCTGGTCTTAAAATTTAATACCACTCTCTTAATTGGATATCGATAATGCATTCATTCTTTAAGCTGTACATGGTAGTTTTTTAAAAAAATTTCATAAATTATGTCAGAGTAAATTACACGTACCTTTGAAATTCAACTTATCAATTTTCAAATATAGTTTTAATTAGAGGTCTATTAAAAAAGAATCGGCTACACGTGGTCTCATTGTTTTGTCCAGCAAGTAATTTCGGAAAGTTTCAAGAAAATCCAGGACTCACCACATCCTTGGTCATATCATTGTTAGTGATATGCAAAACTTTGTAGCCTTACCATTATTTTTTTCTTGTTCAAATTTTATAAAATCTTTATTCTTACAAAATAACTCTAAACATACTTGACGTATCTCGTATGCAGGTATAGACTCTTTACTTTATATTTGGTGGAATAAAAATTTGAATTAACTGTAAACGCATGTGCCATATTCAAATGTTTGCGGATATCAAGTTTATTTATTTGTCTGAATTAGTCTGGGAAGATTGAGGGAAATAGGAACTGCAGAATCATTTTATTATCCAATTGTTTCATAAAACAAGAAATGATTTTTTGATTATAATATAATAGTATACACGCATAAGAAAATAAATGGAGCAATTTGTTACATATTAAATGAGAGTATTAACCATTTACATAATCTCTTGTACACAAAAGTACAATTTGGTGTTAAAAGAGATAGAAATATTTTGTAATATTTACAATACCAAAATTACAATTCTCTTCACTTTCACTCTTTTCAAGAGATGAACTAGTCCTAATATGTCATACTTATACCCAATAAACATTTCCCTCCAAAAAGACAACCAATTCCAGCCATAAGAGCTCTTTTGGTTAAATTTCACCTAAAAGAGCTGTTTCGGATGGAAAGGAAGCTGTATAAAGAAGTTAAATCCATAAAATTTCAAAAAGCGTTCTTAGATTAATGAAACTTCTTTCATTAAAAAATTAATATCTTTATTTTGAGACCGATCGAGTATCTTTTGCGCGTAGAAGTGTATAATTACTTATTTGGTTTAGAATTTGACAAAGAGGTTACAGAGTGTCGACAGTGTGACTCTACCGCACCAATTGATTTAATTAAGCAGATGCCATCTGTAAATTATAGTGTATCTTATTCTGAAATATTAAGAATAATTTAAAAGCAATGCAATAACAAATAAGTATTCTATAAAAAATTTCAAACCGATCGAATATTTGGACCACTATATCCACCCTTGAATACCGCATCCAAATAAATCTCGCAGCTATCGGTGCAATCGATCCTTCGCACAAGCTGCATTCCCCGCATAATTCAATTAACCGCGCCGGCCGCCGATGCAGAAAAACGCAAATATATAATGTCGGCCACAGCGCGGTGAAAAAGTCGTCGGCGGGGCCCACAATCGGTCAAAATGAGAAAAAGTACCTACAGAATTACTCCCTAAGAACGTAGCTTCAAAAAAAAGTATAAAGAGAGAAAAGAAGGGATAAGGAGCGAAATGTCACCTCGTGCAGTTGGTGACAAAGAAAGATCGACAGAATAAACGCACCGCGAGGTCCGCTAACTATCGACCAAAACCAGTATATCATCCATATATATATACTTGATTGTGGACAAACAAGCCGCTCGCTATACGTGAGAATATTTTTCGGAGCGATGGCGACTAGCCGCCCCTTTTTTGCCCTTATTAAGCTGTTGCACTATACACAATCCGCTTCAAGAATTGCTCGACTGAAAAAACAAACTGACGTACCGACATCCATATGAAATCTATATGGATATCCATATGGATATTTTAAATCAGATTGGCGTTTTACTGGGTCGAGACTCATTTATTATGACACGTTTCGATTTTTGCAACATTATTCATTATTTATAACTATAATTATTTATAGATTATTAAGATTACTGAGAATCCTGGAAAAGCTTAAAAATGCAACCACCAGGCTCGTTTTTGCAAGCACACTGCACACTTCGTAAACGAGGGTCTAAGCTAAGTCTGAATATATTTGTTCTTAAAGTCTATTATAGGAACAGACTTAGTCGTGGGACGTTTTTTGCTAAAAAGAACCGCTATAATACTATAAGTGATGACTCCGAGCAATATCAAGAATCGAATATGATACCATTGATAAGCAGAGTGTATATAGTGAATTTACAGTATACATACAAACTTTCTTAGCTAAGTACTAGAGTTTGAACAGCGCGCGTTGCGCGCCCGAACCTAGATAGACTTCCTGACTTAGCCAAGTAAAAATAGGTCTGAAATCGACTTGACACAGAAATGGCTGCATTTTGGTTATTAGGTAAATTGAGGTCGAAAAAGCCGATTTTGAAATTTGCAGCTTCCTAGGTCCAGGGGTTCTATGCGAAAACAGCATTTGAAAGTTTTTTTTGCTTATATCTCGCGAACCGCTTAGTCTACGAAGGAATGGTATTAAATATATTTAGAAAGAATATTAAATATCTTTAGATTGTTTTGCGAGTTTGTGCATCAAGAGTTGTTCATATCAGTGATATTCATAATATTTTCAAGTCGATTTTATAATTAATCAAGGTATGTTCATACAATATATTTATATTTTTATTTATTACTTTTATAAGTTATAAAAATACATTAGTTTTTCGACGTTCGAATTATTCTACATACAATTGACATTTAAAATCTTGACAATATTTTAAATAATTTGTGGCTTCCCTTGGGTTTTCAATAAAATTGCTCTTGCTTCGTAGGGTTCTATTCCTTTTCACCTATACTTTGAGGCTTGATATCGCAAATTTCATTTACAGTCCTTAAAACATCCACGCTCATAATTATTGTTCGAAGAAGCTTAACAAATCTTAATATAGCTAAAAATAGGTATGTTTAAATGACTGCAGTTGGAACTAAAAATTATTTTTACAAGTTTTTTGAACATTAAACTTACATGATACGCGTACTTAGTTAAAATATTATTCAATTTTTCTTTTCAATTTAGAGAGCTCCAATAATTATAAAAAAATGTATAAATTGCATTTGAAAGAATAAACAAAAAAGGAAAAAAATCTGATTTATCGCATTTTTTATTAATATGTGATAATGGGGTAATAAGTGGGGCAAAAGTTTTATTAATAAGACGAAAACGTTTTGATTTGTGCTTTACAGTAAAAAATCACATAAATACTCTATGATTTGTTTCATTTTATAAAATTTATATAATTTCATTAGATTTAACTTTAAAATGCATCCTACCATATAATTGTAAACAAAATTTTATTTCAAACTATCTTTCAAACATGTCTATTTTTGTCTATTTCACTAAAATTTTTAAGTTTTTCGACCAGCAATATTGTGCTATCGCCAGGCTCGATTCAGTAACTGAAACATATAATTTTTTCTTAATTATGGATTGGTATAGGTGATAGTAAAGCGTCATTCACAGTTAAAAATTTTTCGATTTTAGTAAGTTGTAGGAAAGAACGAAAACTTTTTATAATATCGTCACAAATATTTTTTGTTATTTCTTCACAATATTTTTTTTAATAAAAGAATTATTTTTATGGCGTTGCAAAGTTCCTCGTGCAAACACAATCTGCAATAATATATTTTAATATGCGTTTTACTTAGTTACCGTCTTATTAATTCTGTAAAAATCAAACGCATATTAAAATAAAAATATTTCTACCAGAAAATAACTAGAATGTTTCTGATACATTAAAAGAAATATCGTCTTGAATGTAGCAATACTTTTCAGTGTTAAGTAAAATTTCTATGTATAATGAGTAAAATGCATTAATGAAAACAGAAGTTGAAGATAAGTGTACTATTTGTAAGTTAGGAACTTATTTTGTATTTCATTTTTTAAAATCAAGTTTGTTATTTGTAAAAATATAAACTTACGAAAATTTTTTTTTGATTCAATATTTTTTGATTAAAAGTACCCAAGCGAAATTCGTAATCAGCTTATAACAATTTATAACAGTTTATAATACCTTATAAAAGTTTATAAAGGTTGGAATTGAGAATGTGTATAATAGTTTATAACTAATTTAATTTTTTAATATCAGTTTTGAACTTTAATTATCGATTATTATTTTTTACTATCGGTAGAGTATATCAAAGTTCATAAAAGCTTAAATTCATTCATAATAATTATTATTTTTTTTAACAATTTTTAACAGTTATTATTATTTTTATTAAAAAAGAATATTATAGAAAATTCATATATTTATAATAGTGATTATTAGATATAGCATTATTTTAGACTGTTTTTCAAAATATCAAAAAAAGTTATAACTGATATAAAAAAATAATAACCGATAATAAAAACTATGAAGACCAGAATTGGGAATGTGTATAATAATAGTTTATAAATTTTATAAACTCTTTATAATTTTTTAATTTTTTACTAACAATAACGATTCATTCCGCTTCATATAGACAACTAAGGAACACTTTTAGTTTAAAACGAGAAATTGTACGAAATTTTTTTAACTGTGTTCTTTAAAAACAAAATAAATAAAAAAATAGCACGAATATCACAATGGCAACATTTTATTGTTTCAGATTTTTCGCTTACGTTTTGTGTTAGCTATTATTTCATTCATAAAGGGATATGATAAACCTCACGATTTAATACCTGCTACCACGCCTATATTGCAAGAGGAATTATTCGAAGCAAGGCTTTATCATGAAATTTGAACTACAGTACACTTTGTTAACATACGTGATTTAGAAAAAATGCAAACCAATTAAATATAAAAATTAAAGATCTTCGCGAACAATGTCATAAATTTAACTATTGCATTCATATGACAGCGCTGGATACAATGCTTAACAGATTTGGTAAAATTGAACGTAAAATTAATTCGTTACTCAGATTAAGTAATAATATGAGACAGAAAAGGGGATTATTTAATATAGATGGAACAGTAAATATGTTTTTATTTGGTACTATGTCAGCCGATGATGTAGAAAGAATAGATAAGCAAATAGATGATGTATATAATAATACGGGCCGTATAACAGTGCTTTTAAATAACCAAATAGCTGTAATGAAAAGCACTTTTAGTCAATTTAAAAACATCAAACTTTTAAAAAGTAGAAATTTATTAATTTACTCTTTTGAAATGGGGGAAAACCATTTTATCCTTTTCAAAAGAGTAAAATGTCAATTTTACTCTTTTCAAAAGAGCGATTCTAGTTTTTTCTACTTTTGAAAAGGGAGAATCACAAAATTTCTACTTTTTTGCGCCAATTTTTACTCTTTAGGGTTTAGAGTGTATACATGAAAATAATTAAGATAAATATTATTTTATCCGGCGAGAAACTTATTTACGTGATTCAAATTTACACCGGTACCCATGTCCGGATGGCAACAATATTATATGTTTGACAATATTAAAAATGAACCTGTTGCTGTTGATAAAAATTTGACAGAGTATACTGTAATTGATGTAAATAATTTTATAGCAGTAAATGATTTAAAAATTTATGAAATAACTTCTGTTGTATATAGATTTACCTTGGAAGAAAGTTGTTATGCTCGTTTGACAAAATATAAAGATGATAAAGGCTGTTGTAGAAAGTATTTTAATTTACACTCTGATTTTGTTTTGGCATTGAGTAACGGTTTCAGTTGGTATATTTTACCATTCAATACCGAAAATATCAGCTAAAAGTATACAGGATATAACAAAAGATTTAGAATTAATTACATCGAATCATAACTACCACACATGGACGAGTACAGCTCATAATATTTTTCAGTTTTTTTTCTTAATAATGGAAGATGAAAGTATATGTACTCTCTGTGATAAACCACTGCAAAATGGCGTAGATGGTATCGTTAAAGTTCGCTCAAAGGGGCTGCAAACATTTATAAATAAAAGTGAAAACAGACAGGATAAAAAATTTAAGCTATGGGTACGAAAAAAAAGCGTAAGTTTTCATGAAAATTGTTGAAAACACTACGCGGCATTGGCATTGAAAGTATCTAAAAGGCAGAGAGCTATTTCATTACCCGTATCATCGTCTTCGTCAATACCAAATGTTTCTGATTTTAATTTTGATGAATTTTGTTTTATTTGCAATAAGGTATTAGACCCCTACCATAAAAAAGTATGCAATTTACAACGATTACATGCTTATCAGAATCTTTTAAATGCCGCTACTACAAGAAATGATGAAGTCGGTATAGCAGAACAGAATCGACTAGAAGGTATATCACTTAATGTAAAACAACATCGGTACCATTATGTTTGTTATAAAACTTTTTTTACAAAAACCTTTGGTGCCTACAGAAGAAATAACTGAACCATATGACGTGGACTATCCAGTACTTAATTTACATACTGAAACACATAATTCAACTAAAGAAGTGTTTAATTATATTCAAGAAAGTGGAAAATTTCAATTTTTTTTATCAGACCTGCATGATATTATGCAAAGCAAAGTCAGCAATAAAGTATTGTGTAATATTTTAAAGGAGAAATATAATAATGATGATATTTTTATTTTAAAACACCGCGGTCGGGAAACAGTTATGTATTATAAAACAATCAATTTAACTAAAATTTGGAGCGATTGGCTCAATAAAAAATCAATTGACACTTTTGAGAAAAAGGCCGTTGTAACTTTCGCTGTAGAAATTCTTCGAGCTGAAATTTTGAATGGTAACTATGAAAATTCATGTTAACCACCAGCTGAATATTTTCTCCAGAACGTCAATTTAGAGATACCACAACTGTTACAACATTTTCTTAAACATCTTTTATTTAAAGGAAAACAGGAAAATAATGAAAATAATCATGTGAAAAGTAACATGATTGCTCATTCTATAGTCTCCTTTCTACTTCCGAGAGCTTTACTTTCAAAATTACAATTAGCTCTGGGAATCTATATTTATAGAAAAACAGGATCGAGGTTGGAAATTGATCTTCTTTCGAAATTTGGTGTAAGTGCATCTTACCAATCAATTCAGTTATATGAAGCCTCAACTATAATATTCCCACCAATTTAACGTATTGAAAGTGCTTTTGTACAATTTGTATTTGACAATACTGGCCATAATGTTGGAACATTAGATGGCCATGAAACGTTTCATTGCTTAGGAGGTATTGCAGTTTACATTCCAGATTTTGAAGTTGGAGTAGAGGGTGGTTCCCAAAAATGTTCAAAAATGCCAACTGCTGTGGATATATTTATTATGTAAACAAATTAAAACAACCCCCGGTTCAAATGCATTAAAAAATATTGAATTTATTTCAATAAAAGAAATGCGTTTAGGTGATCGACCAATTTTTCCAGAACATTATACGACATCTTGGAGAGGTTTCATGGAGCTTATATCTAAATATAAAATATATTCACTATCCCATATAACTTGTTTACCATTTATCAATCAGCCACCCCATAAATTAACAACATTGAATACAGCTTTACACTATGCAGCTGCAGATAGTAAGAAAATAAATCAAAAAATAACGTTTGTTACTTTTGATCAGCCATTGTATTGGAAATCTCGCTGTATTGTTGCACACTCACAGGATAAGGAGTTAGAAAATGTTGTCATTCGCTTAGGAGGCTTTCACTTATTAATGTCCTATATATATATTTAGGAGCCATTGGTTACGTTATGGATGGAAGCGGGCTTGAAGAAATGTGGTCTGTGGTATATGCCCCAGAATCCGTTAAAAAAATGCTTGCGGGTCATGTTTTCTCAAGAGCTGTGCAAGCTCACATTTTGAGCTTCACGGCTATAGCTGTTATTATTTGTAAGTCAATAAGTACTACAGCTGGAGTAGGAATATATTCATGAATTTTTCGATAATTGGACTGAAGAATCTTTTACAATAAATGACTGTAAACGTGATCATTTCATAAAACATTTATCGCAGGGATTTATTGAAAAATTAAATTATTTTGAAAACACAGATCCAACTTCAAAATGATAGATACAATATTTTAAATGTGTCACCATAGCCTTGCAATTTATAGAAGCGGAACGCTTAGGCGATTGGAAACTACATTTACAGACCATTAAAGATACCTATGTTACCATTATTTTATTCCAGTGGGCATTTTGCTTATGCAAAGTTATAATGGATCCTATAGAATTCGATCGCTATACCAAAGATGGTTACTCACTATACGTCGATATACTTATAATCTGACTTCAAAATCATAATCCTTCAATCATTCACGTGGATTAGTATCTCTCTCTACGGGAATTGTTGGCGGACCAGAAATTAATTGCCATAAAGCTATTGAAAGAGGAGCACTGGGAATGGAGTTCATGGTTGGGAAAAATGCTCAGAATATATCAATGTCAAATATATTTAAAGTGAAAAATTTAGCAACTGCCACTAGTGGTGCACATCTTCATAATGATAATGAAATATCTACTATAGATATTTACTTACTATTTCAAAGAATTTGTGTTGTTTTTAACGGAGATGCCTAAAAAACGCGTGAAGCTTTTTCATACGAACTTACACCATACCCACTAAGTTTATTTGATGAAAAAGGTTTCATGAGAAAAACACCAAAATCAAAACTATATGGATTGTTCAAACCTTGTTATAACGAACTTCAATTATTACAATCAAATGTAATGCATTATGTGATAGATGTTGCATGGCTATTACACGCTGTAGTTTGGTCCCACAGTCAGAAATATAAACAAGTTTTGGAATTATATTTATCATTCATTAGGAAAAACTTTGGAGAAAATGTTACGGTAGTTTTTGATGGATACGGTATGGAATATATTAGAACAAAATCATATGAAAGATATTGCAGGAGACGATAAAACTTTGGCGCTGATGTAGATATCTCAGAAAATAATATAACTATGAATCAAACAAAATTACTTTCCAATGTTCGTAATAAGCTGAATTTTGTGGATTTATTAGCAAAATTTTTTCAAAAAAATGGTATTACTACGAAAATTTCAGATGAAGACGCAGATACAATAATTATACGCACGGCAATAGAATTAAAGGATACAATTGAAAATTTGGTTGCAGTAGTCGGTAATGATATAGATTTATTAATTTTACTAATTTCACATTGTTTTGATGGCTGTGAAATGTATTTTTATAAAATATCTCCTAATCAGAAAAAAAGAGTTATATTCAAGTAGAGATCATAGATATTTAGGAAAGTACATTTTATTTGCTCATGCATTTGCTGGGTGTGATTCAACAAGTGCTATATATAATAAAGGTAAAAAAAGTATTATAAGATTATTACAACAAAATGAAGATTTGCAAAAATTGATACCTATCTGTGTTTTATAAACCAAATCAAAATGTTGATGATTTATATTCAGTTGGTGAAAAACTTATTATCAAATTATATAATGCAGATGAAGCTATCTCTACATGCATTAAGATACAAAATCTTTTGCTCATCTACAGCAGTTTTAAAAAAAGAATTATTTTTATTATCATTGCCACCTACAGATTTTATATTACCAAATGCAAAATTGGCTTGGATTCCATTTAGATCCAACAGCATGGGGGTGAAAAAGAACAACTTTTATGCTGTTACCTATAATGAATACAAAGTCAATTGCGCCAAAGGAGCTACTGGTGATGGTAAGTCATTGGATTTAAATGTCCTCAAATAAAATCTATAAAATTTGCTAGTTTTTCTGTATAAGTAATGTTTGAATCAACTTTTAAATCAATATTAATCAATTATTAAATTTAAACGTTTAATGCTTTACACTGCTTAAATTTAATTATTGTTGAGATACGAAGGAACGACTAATTTGATTTTCAGGTATTTTGTGGCAAATTGCAGCACCGCTCGATGTTCATGTAATAAGGCCGGAATAAAATGTATAGCTACAATTGCAAAAATTGTAATGGCCAAAGTTGTAAAAATGCTTCAAATTCGCATAATGCTATAATTGAAAGTGACACTGCAGAGCAGGATGAAAATATCGAACAATACAATGGAAACATATGGGATGATGAAGACGATAACAATATACAAGGAAACAAGCTAATGAATCAGAACTGAAGAATAAAAGATTTTCATAAAAATTCTGTTTATTATTAGAATATTATGGTCAATACGTTATATACTCAATTTTTATAGGAGAAATTAATTTTCATATATGAATATGTGAAAAATGCAAGTTTAACTTATTTAAATGTCAAATTTCACTTATTTTTACGTGAAAACGTAGATTCTAATTTAAATATATATAAAAATAAATAAATTAAAGATGAATAATAAGTATTTAATAAGTTATAAAATATAATGTTTTTATATTTTATATTTTATATAATATACGAAATTATATTTCTTTTATGGACACAAAATCTGCTCTTTTCATTTATTAAAATATATTTTATTAATTGTAAATGATTGTATAAGTAAATATTGAAATGAAAATATTTTACATATTAATAATTTTCAATTTCACTAATTAATAATATGAAATTTTCACATATTTTTAATAAGTGAATATTCACTTTAAATACGTCGTCTTCACCTATTCAGACGTAGGGAGTAGGTTTTCATAAAAAATACTTTTTGCAAAAATGCCGTATAAAGGGACTTAAAACATTTTCTAGAAATCTGTGCGCGTAGTCTAAAAGCACTTTCGACTTGAAACGCGACTTTCCTCCAATATCTTCCCACCACACCGTATAGCTGCTAACT
>UELU01138716.1:0-16195 GCA_900490025.1 Megastigmus dorsalis
TTTTTTTCTTTTAATTCTTTATTTAAACTTTGGTAATATTTATTATTCATTGTAAGAGTTTGTATTTTTGAGTCACCCATTTGGATTTCTTTATATAAATCTTCATCATTGACTTCTTTTTTTTTCTTTTCTTTTAATTCATTATATTTTGTTTTCAAATTATTAAACTGTGTTATTACTCTGTTGTTTTTCTCTTCCAATTCATTTTTACATTTTGTTAGATTATTAATTTCTTCTTTAAGTGTAGCTATTATGACACGTGTTTCATCTTTTGAGGTTATTTGAATGTCTTTTTCGTGTTTTTCACAAATTACGCACACACTATTAATATATTTGCCTTTTTTCTTTCTATTAAAATCACTCTTGTGATAAACGCTGTTACACAATATACAAAACACTGTACCAACTCTATCATTTGGATAGCAGTCGTAAAATATATCGGGAGGGATCGCCTCCGGAGGCAATCCCGTCGGCGCCATATTGATGACTCTTTTTCCAATTTCTATTTTTTCAATAATTTATTTCGAAATTTGGTGTGCTAAATATTTGAGATTTGTAATTTACATTGGCCTCCAATTTTCGTAAGTCTTTATGCCCGATCAGGCAATCATAAGTAGAATGCCAAGGTGCTATGAGAAATGTGATTGGTGTATTTTCTCCGAATTCTCGTAAAATTGGAAAAGTAAGAGCGTGTGAGCCTTTCGTTATTTTATGCATGGATTTAACTTCGAAACTATACGGAAAAATGTGATTCGAAAATAATTGATTAGCAATTTCTGGATTAGTAATAGATGATGAGGCTCCAGAATCAATAAGTATTTTTAATGGCGGATTTGAAGTTACGAGATGTGGCAATTCGGGCAGATTTCCAATATTATTTAAATTTATCACATCTCTTGCGTTAAATTGGGGTCCTGATGAAAATTTTCGTAGCTAGCGGTTTCCTCTTCTTCACAATAAATAGCCTCTTGATTTGTAAAATCCGTTTCTTGATAATTCGCTTCATTTTGTTGATCTTCCTGATGGTGAAGTTCTTCAGAAATAAAATTCGGGGGTTCCGTACTTTTAAAGAAATGGTTTATTCTCGGTGCAAAATTATTGTTCGTTGGATTTGTATTATTTTGATTTGCTTGGGGTGCAGAATTCGGTTGTACCTGATTATTACATGGTCTATTGAAGTTATTATTCGGTCTGCTAGAATTTCTTGTGTTTATAGACATCGGAGTAGGTTGATAATTTTGACGTTTAAATTGGGGATTATTTTGTCTAAAATTATTGTTTCCAAAATTTAATGGTACGAATGGCGTTTGTGTAGTAATAAGACGTTGTTGGAAAGGATTCGAATTTCCTGAAGTTCCTTGTGCGTTAGGTAAATGTTTTGGACTCGTGGTTGCATTAACTGTATTTGTTTTGGTTTTGTTTTCTCGTTGCCTCATGAAAGTGAGAAATGAAGCTTGCTATTCATGATTGTCGTATTTGCGGCATTTCGTCAGGCAATCTTCAATATCTTTTAATTCGAAATGAATTAAGTGGGAATGGTACGGTTCTTTTATTCCATTTATAAAAACATTTTTGGCAATATTTTCATAAAATTCGTTCTTCATTTTAATCGTATTGGCTTCGACAATGTTTAATTGTATATGTTCTTTTATTTTATTCAATCTACTTTTAATTTCATCCGCGTATTTTTCATACGTTTGATTGTATTCTTGGTAACACGTACTAAGTTTATTGAATACTATTTCTTCGGAACTTGGGTCGCTGTATCTGTTAATTAATATTGTTTTGCACTCGGTCCAATTTTCAGGTTTGTTCGCTACTATTAAATCAAGTGCTTCTCCCCGTATTTGCGCTTTAATAAGGGCAAACAATGATTCGTTAATCAATTCATCGTTAGCGTGCAACGTTTCAATAAATTTTTCACATTGTTGAATAAAATGCGATAAAAATCTAGTTCCTCCCTCGTACATGGGGAGCGCGTCGCGCCATATAGCTAATCTTACTTTAAATTGTTCAGCCGTAACCTGAGTCATATTTATGAAAAACCGCCAAGGTGATCAATCATATAGGTAGGGATTAGGCAGGAAAGAATAGGAAATTTCAAAGACTTACTTTTCTTCTTTGAAGATTTCTGTTGACGTAATGCTTGCAGGTGGGCTCCAGCTTGACGAGTGCACTGCGACGATGGGGTTGAAACACCAGCTGCTTCTTTCGTCAGAGATTTCCGTCCGGTAAGTTGGAGGTGAATCCGAATTTGACAACCTCGCAGTATCCTGTCCGCAGCGCCAGTTATGTTAGTGGTCGTGAGAGAGGCCGATCGCGGGTGGTGGAGCACACTCACAACACTCAAATAAATAATTAAGGTAAGCAGATTCAAATTGTTAAGCCATTTATGACTTTTAGTTTAAGTTTGGTCTTTCCACGCGTTGCGCGCTTCGCACGCCATCTCACTGGGGTTGGCATGCGCATTGGTCTGGCATCGTCGCGCGCGCGATTGCCAAGGCTTGGGGAGGGGTTCCGTGCGTAACCGCGAGCAGAGAGGTTAGGAGAGATCATCGCGCCTGATGCGCTCTCGCTCCGCATATTCGCGCTCTCGCGACTGAGGTTAGCGACACAAACAATTTACAAGAACACACATGATTTGTAAGAGGACAATACGAAAAGTGAAGTAAACTTGAAGAAGAAAAAAAATAATAGTTTTATTGTAACCCTTTCCACATAACAGTGCCAGTAAGAATGATCCCACCTATCAGCTACATAAATACATACAAGAACGCGCATTTCTCGATTAGCAGTGATAAGGCGGTGCGTTAACAATTTGGTGCCGAAACCCGGGAAGGCGCAATAAAAGTGTCTTTCGCATTCTTACTATATAAATGTGCCTGATGCGTAGTTCTATACGCCAGTGTGCACAACGGCAATTTTACAATGAACAATATACAGCGTGAGGTGTGTGTAAACATTATATTGTGTGCAAGGTTGTGCCCGCGTGTATAAGCGTGCTCACTAATTCGAGAAACATTTATCTTGTGTTAAAAGGACGGGCGAGACCAGCCACGTGGCGCGGCCGGAAGCGCGGCCATTTTCCTGTTTCTTGTCTCTACGCCCGCGTCTTTGTACGTTGAGCGGCGCGGTCACGCGCACAGCGCCTCACGCGGAGCTCCGAAATAACAAAATCTCTCGAGCACGCCGTAACCAGGCCGCAACGTTTTTGCTTGTAGGCGTGAGTGCTCGAAAAAAAAGGGAAGTGCATCGCGAGCTGAGCGACGGCGTCTGTTTATACTCTCGCATCGACCATGGAGGACTCAACGAAAAAATTGCTCTCTCAGCAGTTAGCTGCATTACAAGGTTTAAAGCTAATATGGCAAGGTTGGGGGAAGCCGCCATTACGTTTGAGACAGTAACTAACCGCCTAGATCTACTTGAGAAATATTGGGAGTCTATTCTCACTCGTCATCGTACTCTCTCTAGCCTTGAAGAGGAAGCGATCGATGAAGCGTATTTTTCTGATGATTTGGTTTCTAGTTATGAAGCATCTTATATTCAAGCCAAGTCGGACCTAACCTCCAAGCTGGCCACGATCCTGGGAGATGCGGGTATGCGTAACCAGCGAACTTCGGCCGGATCGATCCGCACGGAGTTGCACACTACCGCAAAGTCTCTACCAAAGCTCCAGCTACCAAAATTCTCCGGACAGCAGGAGGAGTGGGACTCGTTTAAAGAAGTTTTTTGCTCGATGGTCAGGGATGAGCCTACTCTCACGCCGGTGTTGAAACTACAGTACCTTCTTTCCTGCCTTGAGGGTGACGCTGCTAGGCGTCTAGCCAATACTGAGGTTATAGGAAGCAACTTTGACATTGCCTGGCAAGCTCTTTGTCGCAGGTATGATAATAAGCGTCTACGTCTGTCCGTTCAAATGAACAAAATGCTGAGCATGGTACCCATGACTCACAAATCAGTTTCGGAAATTACCCGACTCCTCGACGTAACAAGCCAATGTAAGCGAGCTCTGCGGACATTGGGACGTCCCATTGAACACTGGGACGATTAGCTTGTACAACTTATTGTTTTTAAGTTAGACTCATTCACTCGTGAGGATTGGGAAAAATCCCTCGAGGGCAAGGATGACTGCCCAACCTATGACGAATTAGTGTCATTTCTAGAAAATCGAATAAAAACATGGGATACAGCTCACTGTACCAACTCGTTTGGGGTCGAAAACAAAAGTACCAACTATGAGTAAATTTAATTCTAAAGTTAAAAATAATCTTTCAGCTCACCATAACGTGACATCGGGCGAAGGAGCATATAATGGTCGGTCAACCACCGCCGTCGGACAGCCAGCTGATCCCACCAGCTGCTGCATCAGTTACACCGAAGCCTCGACAAGCGAAGCTGTGTGTCCTTTGCAAGGGCAACCATTTCATCGGTTATTGCGGCAGCTTTTCACAATACAGTGTGGAGTCCAGGAAAGCTACAGCCGAGCGACTGGGCCTCTGCATGAACTGTTTATGACCCAAGCACAATATAACTTGCCCTTCTAAGTTTCGGTGTCGTGCTTGTAACCAACCGCATCATTCGTTACTGCATTTGGATAATAATGTGATTAAACAATCAGCTGATTGCTCGTCCACCAACTCGAAACTTCAACCTCCCGCGGTAAATAACAATGATAATAATCAACTATCTTCGCATTCAACTTTATTTGGCCGCAGCACATTACTGGGCACAGCTGTAATACTGTTGCAGTCCAAGCTCGGACAGACGATTGAGGTTAGGGCTCTGATTGACCCAGCCTCCGAAGGCTCCTTTGTCACAGAAAGTGTGGTACAGTCTCTTCACCTTGTGAAGAAACCACACCAAGTCAGCATCACAGAAATAGGCGCTACCGTAACAGCTGTTTCTCAACATACCGTAACATTAGCTCTTAGATCGAAGTTGAGCTATAACTTCACCCTGAGTTTTTCAGCTGCTGTGTTGCCGCGATTGACTTCGCTCCTGCCAAGACAACAAGTTCACATCGAAGCCTGGACGCATCTCAAGGACCTGTCATTCGCTGACCCGTCTTTTCACAAACCTGGAGCAGTGCAATGCATCTTAGGTACTGATGTGTACGCACTCATCATCATGGAGGGTCTGCGAGTCGGTGCTCCAGGTATGCCAATCGCCCAACAAACCAAGTTAGGCTGGATTGTTACTGGACCTACCCATGGATCTAGCAACAATAGTTTCCCAGATTCGATACAGTCTCACTGCAGTCTGATGGAGACTGAACCACTCTTGGACCTTTTACGAAGATTTTGGGAGATTGAAGAAATTGCCCCTCACTCGAAGCTCACTGCCAAGGAGGAAGAATGCGAGGAACATTTCATATCTACACACTACAGAGACCCCGCCGGTCGATATGTAGTCCGTTTACCGTTCTACAGCGAGCCGCAGACCACAGGTTCAAAAGGACTGGCGACATCGCGCATGCTACAGCTGGAACGACGACTCGTGCGGCAATCGCAGTTGTATGACGCATATCTTTCTTTTATGCGAGAATATGAGTCTCTAAATCATATGACAAGGTGCCCGATGACCAAGCAGAGATCCCGGAACTTTCTTGCTATCTACCGCATCATGGAGTACTTAGCAAAGGCGGCAGCAAGTTTCGCGTCGTTTTTGATGGCTCGGTAAGCTTGAACGAATCTTTGCATGTCGGCCCCAAGCTGCAGGTGGACATTACTACTGTACTCTCCCGCTGGAGATTTTTTCGATTCGTGTTCACCGCAGATATTGTAAAGATGTTCCGACAGATCTCGTTAAACAAGAAGGACTGGAATTGGCAACGCATACTCTGGCGAGAAAATGCTGAAAAATCCTTGAGTACGTTCCATTTGACAACCGTCACATACGGTACTTCGTGTGCACCTTACTTCGCCATTCGAGTGTTGCTTCAGCTAGCCAAGGATGAAGGTCCTCGTTATCCCGTCGGTGCTCTTATCCTGCAGCACCATATCTATGTGGACGACGCTTATTATGGGGCTGACTCCTTGGAGGATGCCTTGAAGGCACGCGACCAATTGATGGACATCTTGGCCGCTGCAGGTATGTCATTGGACAAATGGTCGACCAATCATCCAGCGCTTCGACCAGAATCTACCCCAGAATCTCAAGACAAGTTCTTTGAAGTTCAGAACACAGTATCCACGCTGGGCTTACGCTGGTCACCCGGATCTGACGAATTTCACTTCAACGTTCAACCTGCCTCACCCCTCTCTACTGTGACGAAGCGAGTAATCCTCTCCGAAGTCGCACGTCTGTACGACCCGCTGGGGTGGCTTACTCCGGTCCTCATTACCGCTAAAATCTTTCTGCAGCATTTATGGATTTTTGGCAAGGATTGGGATATTCCGATCGAGCCCTCACGACAATCGAAATGGCAAAATTTCCGTCAAGAATTGAGAATTCTAGAGGACTTGCGAATTCCACGCTGGCTCGGTACCGTGCGGGCAAGCGCTCTACAATTACATGGATTTTCAGATGCCTCTGAGAAAGCGTATGCAGCCTGCGTCTATCTTACTGCCAGTAACGAACACGGCGAATTTCCGTCCAATCTAGTCATTGCCAAAAGCAAGGTGGCTCCGATCAAAACAATCAGTTTGCCGAAACTCGAGTTATGTGGCGCGCTGTTGCTCAGTCAGCTGATTGTCCACACACTCAAAGATCTACAAAATAATAGCATCGATGTTTTTTGTTGGACAGACTCTACCGTGGTGCTGGGCTGGCTCAGTGGCGCACCAAATCGTTGGCTTACCTTTGTTGGAAATCGAGTAAGCCAGATACTCACTCTACTACCTAATGCGCATTGGAATCATGCCAGTACAAAAGAGAATCCAGCCGACTTGCCCACCAGAGGTATTGCTCCGCATCAGCTGTTGGACTGGAACTTATGGTGGCACGGACCGCAGTGGTTACAGGACCGCAATATTACTCAAACTCGGCCGAATGAATTCCAGACCACATTGGAACGTAAGGCCCATGTGATTTCTCTGCACTCGCTCGCTAACGCGAATCAAATTGTCATAGAAATATTTTCTAACCTAAAGAAGCTCTTTCGAGTGGTAGCATATATTCGTCGCTGGACTGTGAAAGCTCTGCACCGCCCAAGAGGGTCTCTTAGCGCCGTTGAAATTGATCTAGCGAGAGATACTCTAATCCGACAAGTACGGGCCGAGACTTATAGAGAGGAAATAGATTTAATACAAGATAATAAAGCTCTGCCGAAGCGTAGTCCACTACGAAGTCTTCTTCCGTACTTGGATGAACACGGCATATTACGCGTGGGCGGACGATTACAGAATGCGTTTTTACCTTATCAAGAAAAGCATCCGGCAATCCTATCCGTCAAATCACACTTATCGGAGCTACTGATTCGTGACGCTCATCAAGCTACGTTGCACGGTGGCCCCCAGCTATTGGAGAGCCATTTACGCCGGGCATTTTGGATCATCGGTGCACGCCGTCGCATCCAATCTCTGTTTCGCTGCTGCATAAGATGTATTAGGTTTCATGCTCAGCCAGTTAATCAGCAGATGGCCCCGCTGCCTCCAGAGCGAGTGACACCGAGTCGACCTTTCTCTGCCACTGGATTGGATTATGCCGGACCCTTCTCGGTTCGCATTTCAGCTGGTCGCGGGATCAAAACCACAAAAGGATACGTATGTATATTTATTTGTAGGTTACCCGCGCCACTCACATAGAAGTGGTATCAGACTATACTACCCGCACTTTCCTGATGGCGTATAAGCGCTTCGTTTCACGCAGAGGGCTACCTAGCATTATTCACAGCGACAATGGGACCAACTTTACTGGAGCCGCTGCCGAGCTCCGACGTCTTTTTGAGTCCACCTCTGCTTTCAGTGTCGAGATCGCCGCTGCTGTTGCAAACGATGGTACGAGTTGGAACTTCATTCCCTCGAGAACGCCACACTTCGGAGGACTTTGGGAAGGCGCCGTGCGGTCCTTCAAACATCACTTACGCCGCGTATTGGGAAATGCAACGCTGTCGTTTGAAGAGTTCTCCACTCTCGCGACACGTATCGAGACTTGTCTCAAGTCCAGACCCCTTTGTCCTATCAGTCAACACCCTGCAGATGTAGCCGCTCTCACTCCTGGCCATTTTCTTATAGGGGCAGCACTCCGAGCTCCTCCTGAACCTCCGCTTCAAGATTTTAACGCCGCTGGACTACCTCGCTGGCGCACTATCCAGCTAATGCGCGATCACTTTTGGAGCCGCTGGCGCAAAGAGGTATTGCAGCAAATGCAACAGCGCAATAAGTGGCTAGACGAGCGAGGGATACCACGAGTAGGCGATCTTGTCTTGCTCACCGACGACCTGCAGCCCGCGCTACATTGGCCTCTTGCTCGAGTTGAACAACTTCATCCGGGTCGTGACGGACTCACACGAGTACTAACGCTCAAGCGAGGAGCAAGTTCATTACGCCGACCTCTGAACAGGGTCATCCTACTGCCTATAGATGACGAAGCTACGAAGTCCTATGAAAGTCAGCTGCCTCCGTCCACGGCAGGCGGTGATCCGCATTACCTTACGACGGGCGGTGGTCCTATTGCTTCTACTACGGACGGCGCAGTTTCAACATCTGATTCACGTCAAGAAGTTCCAGCCTATGAAGATTAAGTAATCACACAGAATTACATTCCTCGAGTCGTAAGCAGTTCACTCGAGTTATATGTTTATTATCGCTCGTTATATTTTATTTATCCTAATACCGTTTTCCATTTTTAGTTTTTTTTCTCCTCGCCGATTAATTCTAACGCAAAGAAAAGACTGTTGTTTTGCGTGATGTATCGTTATGTCAAATATCATCACTTCCTGGTGATGAGGCGGGCGGTATGTTAAGCCATTTATGACTTTTAGTTTAAGTTTGGTCTTTTCACGCGTTGCGCGCTTCGCACACCATCTCACCGGGGTTGGCATGCGCATTGGTCTGGCATCGTCGCGCGCGCGATTGCCAAGGCTTGGGGAGGGGTTCCGTGCGTAACCGCGAGCAGAGAGGTTAGGAGAGATCATCGCGCCTGATGCGCTCTCGCGAGTGAGGTTAGCGACACAAACAATTTACACGAACACACATGATTTGTAAGAGGACAATACGAAAAGTGAAGTAAACTTGAAGAAGAAAAAAAATAATAGTTTTATTGTAACCCTTTCCACATAACAGTGCCAGTAAGAATGATCCCACCTATCAGCTACATAAATACATACAAGAACGCGCATTCCTCGATTAGCAGAGATAAGGCGGTGCGTTAACACAAATACTTTTTTTATTCAGACACGTCTACACAGCTTGGATGCCCGACAGAGAGTGACCCGTCGCCGGTACGAGGGTAATATTTATATTATTCATATTCTATTGTCTTTCTGCTATTGTCTTGGTCATCTTCTTTGTCGTCTAGGCCACAGCTGCAGCTGCACGATGTTTAGTCTGTACCATTTCCGTTGAGGTGATAAGGTGGTCGAGCTACCGATGGCTAAAATGCTTGGAGGCTGAGTCACATAACTCGCGCGCCATTCGAATCCCGTCGCGCTATTATTAGTTGTAGTGTTTTAATACAATATCCCGGGACGCCTTATTGAGTATGCGCGGGCTTCGTACGCGCGGCATTGTGGGCTCTCTCTAACGCGCTATCGTCGATTCCTCCTTCGCACCGTTCTTCCGTCTCTGTCGCTTTACTGGCGGCATTGCAAATGGCCGCCCGCTTTCGTCCGTCGCGTGCGAGTGTCGCAATTCGTTTTCTGTCGCTGGTGTTTCGCCTCGTGGACGTTATCGAGGTCGCGCGCGTACTTCCCTCCGTCACGGGGTTAAGTGCGGGTGGATGGCGACACCCTCGTCGTGGTTTTTGTCGCAGTTCGGCGCCTCTTGTGCCCGGGGTCGGCACCATTGTCGTGCATGTATATGTGCACCGCCTCCTGGCCTCTCTTCCCACCTTGTCCTTGTCGCTGATGTCCGGGAGTGCCTCGACTCCTGGTCTCCTTCCTGGGCAAACGAGCATACTTGCCCTTATCGGCGTGCATCGGTCGTCGCTGTGTCTGTGTCGCGTGTGTGTAGCTGTCGGAGAGCGCTCGGAGAAAACAAGTGGTTTGGTTATTAGAGAGGTGTTCGTGCTTCTTTTCACGACGACGCTGCGGGTTGCTCGGCGAGGACGCGGTACAGGTATTCGTATCACCTCCCTTCCTATCCTTCCTCCTAATTCCCTAATTGCAGCAGTGCAGTATTGGTGGTTGCATCGCTGCATTCACCTCTACTACACATTGCTTTGTTTTGCTGCTGTCTCTCTCTTTTCCATTGATTCCGCTCGTCTAACCTCACTTTCCCTGCCCTATGCTGTGTTTGGTTTTATTCTTTGATGGTTTATTAGTGACTCCGATGTTTTAGGTGGGACCCTGGACTCTGGTGGCCGAGGATCCCGTCACCCTTTAAGGGACATGAAGTTCGAGTCATAAACTCCCCCCTCCTAAACCGGACCACTCCCGAGTGGGCCGACGTTTATCCCTACTCTACTACTACTCTGTCACTTCGTCTAACTCGTATCCTGTCGCAAGCCGTGGTCGAGCAACCTTTCGCGTCGTCGATATGAAGTCGCTGTAGTTACATAATGAGAAACCCATCACCATTTTGCTCAATCTGGGACAAAACCATTGGTCACCTACAGGAGAAACGAGGATCGTCAACATCTCATGACTGGGGAGTAGCCGGAGGGTTCCTCCCCTACTAACTACTGGGTTTCGGAAAGACCTCTGCGTCGCCAGGGACGAGAATAGGGATACCATATACCGGGAAGTTGGGCTATAACCAAGAAGATAAAAAAAGAAAACAAGCAAAGACCCGAGGGAATCCTCTCTGGGATTCCACTTACTTGTAATTGCCTACATTCGTGACTTCCTTCGTCGAGGGTATTTACTGGTGTAGCTATGTCGCTGGAGATCTGTCGCTTTTTCAGTGTCGCTAGGGTGGGGCGGGGGGTTACACTGTGCCCTTTTTCCAAATATCGAGCGCAGGATGCTGTCCTGCGTCTCGATTGGCAATCCCTCCAGCCTTTCCAGGAGGCGGTGTGTTTCCCGCAGCCGGTCCGTTGTGGAGTCCAACTCGGCTGTAGTCGTTGGTGGGTGGACAGGAGGGGTTGACTGCACCGGCGGGGTCAGCTGGGCCGGGGACGCTAACGTCAGCGCCCAGTTGTTTTCCGGCAAGGGTTTTCGCGTTGGTGGAGGCGGGAAGGCAAATCCCATCGCGGCTACTTGCACCAGCGGTGGCGGATATCGGAGTGCTCCTGTGGGTGGCCCTGGCCGTGGAGAGGAGCTGAGGAGTGCGGCGATTTCCTTTGATGTTGTCGGTTCCGGGAACATTAGGGCCTGGAAGGCCACTGCCGCTGCCCCCTCTGGTGAGAGAGGTCCGTGCGCCCCTAACATGGCCGCCCTCCTTGCTCGGCAATCCGCCGTGTGCGGTCTTCTGTGTTCCGGGCATTCGTGCGTCGCTGGTGGAGTTCCGGTCGTGGTAGTTGGGTGCAGTCAAGGTGGGACTCGGGCTCGTCGCAGGGGTGTGGCTGGCACTATGGAGGGCGGAGGCACGGCCATGAGAGGCGGTGGTCGTCGACTGTGGTGTCGCGGACATAATGCTCCCCGGAGAAGGCGACATCGAGACCGCCTCGTCGTAGCTCGGTGGGGGAGTTCGGTCGCGCTGGTGCCAGTATCTCGGTTCTCTGGGCGCTGCTCGCTCCAACTCAACGTCCCTCGATTGGAGAGATCGGATCCGCGCCGCCTCGAAGACCTCTTTCTCTTCCTGGGGCCGATACTGGGCTCGAGGATGCTCCCAAGATAGCGTCGACCTGGGCTCGCGATTGAACCGGGTGCGGACCCAGTGCGTGTGGGCCTCGCTACACCTGAGGCAGGACGCCAGGTCCACGCCTCGGTGCCCACAGTTCGCGCAGTAGGTGTGCATGACCGGTCGTGGACAAGCGCCCTTGTTGTGGCCCGACCTCCAACAGTTCAAGCAGGCCCAAGGCGGCGGGTCGAACGCGGCGTCCATGGGTATCGGCCTCAGGTCGCCGAACATCACCTCAGTCATCCGAACGGGCAGGTCCAGCTGCTCCACCGGTTCTGAGCGGACTAGTGCCAAGGGGGGCGACGAGGTGTGGTTCCTGGATGACCCGGAATCCGTGGCGGAGACGTAATCGTCCATCTCCAGATGGCGTCTCGGGTTGTAGACCCTCCTCCGGGCTCCGTCGCTGGGTCGAAGGCGGGGGTATGGGGCGTCGATGAGCACCCACTCGCGTCTCGTCTCGCCAGTTTGTGACTCGGATCGCTGGTCGCTCCTTTGCGCACGCTCTCACTCGTGCTCCTCCAGCCCGAGGTCCCACGCCAAAAGCCCGGTTGCTGCGACCTGGATCGGCACCATCTTGGCCATGCGCGCGGCCTCCCGTTGTCTCTCTGGTGTTGCTCTGGCCGTCCTCACTTGCTTGGGCGGCGATGCCACCGTCGCTGTTTTGGAGCTAGGCTCTCTCATCCCCGTTGCGGTGAGGATTCTTGTCGCTGGTCCGGCGGGGATGGCATCCAATAGCGCCGTAGGCTCCGGCCCGTGTGTCGCTGTCAGGATCGCTGTGCTCGGTGCTGGGCCGTTTCGCTTAGGGATGGCTCCCTTCATGGAGGCCAACGCCTCTGCCCGTGCTTCGGCGATCTCCTCCAGCCTCTTCTCCTCCGCCTCCTTTCTCTCTTCTGCCTCTTTGAGCTCCCGCTCCATTTCCTCCTTCCACCGCGCCTCTTCACGCGCCAGCGCCGCAGACTCTTCGGCCCAGTCAAGAAAGTCCATTGACTCGTCGCTGCTGCTAGTCATCGGGGTGACCACAACCGGCTCCACGACCACCTTAGGTGGAACCGTCACCCGGGGCTCCGATTCCCCGGGGAGGCTCACCTTCGGCTCCGGCACATAGGCGGCGGTCGGTCCCCGACTTCCGTGTCGCACTCCTCTTCCCCTGGTCGATTGTAGACAGCTCATCTTTCTAGTCTATGGGGGAACAACAAAAGGAAAAAGGAAAACGTGGGAATGAGTATGTCGCTAAGTTGCTTGGGGGGGGGGGGGGGGGGGGGGGTGGAAAGGCTTCAACTCAGAGACATGCACTTTCGCGTTGTGCTTCTTTGAGTCGGTTTCTAACACGTAAAACGTGGGGGATTTGATCTCGCGTATCTTAAATGGCCCGTCATATTTCGGCGCCAGTTTCGGGAAGGATCGTTGCGCTGCGTATGAGAGCACGTGCAGTCGTCACATTACCATGTCCCCTGCTTCGAAGCGTATATCCCTTTTCCCTTTGTTGTAGTATTTCTCCTGTCTGTTCCCTGCCTGTTCGACATGTTTCAGCACTATATCCCTTAGTACATCCAGACGCTTCACGCGGTCTACCCATTCTTCCGGCTTTATTCGCTGGATCACGTCCTTTGGTTCCAGTTCTCTTCTCAAGCTCTTCAGTATCCTGTTTGTTCGTTCCACCGGATGGGCTTGGGGATGATCCGCTGGTGTCGTTACGTGAGTCACTCCGTATTCGTCCAGCGTTGCTTTCAATTGCTTGTTGTCGAATTCCTTGCCATTGTCTGTCAAAAAGTAGTCTGGTGTCTCCCATCTGAACAGAATCAATTCTTCCAGGACTCTTGCTACCGCTTTCCCGTCTGCCGGGCGCAGTGGTCGCGCTTTTATCCACCTGGTGAACAGATCTTGAAACATCAACAGATATTTCATCTGTGACTTGCTGGGTAGGAACTCCATCATATTCGCCGCTACTACTGCCCAGGGTCGCTCTATCTTTCTTCTTCCCATTAATCCCTGTGGTCCAGTCTGTGAGACCTTGTATCTCTGGCAGTCGTCGCATTCTTGCACGTAAAAGTTCACGTCGTGCCATGCCCCTTGCCAATAGTACTCACGGGCCACTCTGTCGTAGGTCTTCTCTACGCCAAGTGTCCAGATGACGCTTCTATTTGAGCGTCGCGTATTACTCTCTATCGCTGCTCGGCTGGGACTACCATCATCCATCCTTCCTCATTGTTCGTGATGGGGTCAAGTAATGGATCTCTCCTATACCTATATATGACCCCGTTCTCTACCTGCCAATTCTGATATTTCTTCGGGGACTCTGTCACTCGCTGAGCCATCTTCTCGTACCAGGGGTCTGGCGCTGTTGCTACTAGGGCTACTTCGTCCGTCTCATGCATCCTTAACAGCGCGTCTGGCACATGGTTCATGGTTCCTGTGGATAATCTCAAAGTTCCATTGCTGCATCTGCAGTGCCCACCTGGACAGTCTCCCAGTCGGATCTTTTAAATTTTTCAACCACCATAAGGCGCTATGGTCCGTGATGACTTTAAACGAGTATCCCTCCAGGTATGGTCGCAATTTCTGGATCGGCTTGAGGAGAGCCAGGCATTCTTTTTCTGTCGTTGTATAATTGCGCTCCGCTGGCTGTAGCACTCGGCTAATGTACACTATCGAATGTTCTCCATCCTCCAATTCCTGCGTCAATAATGCTCCTATCGCGAAATTGCTAGCGTCGCACTGCACCACACAGAAAAATCAGGGCGGGCGAGAACGGGTGCCGTCGTCAGCGCTTTCTTCAGGTGGTCGAAGGCCTCCTGCTGCTCCTCCCCCCAGATCCATTCTTGCGCCCGACGCAACAACTTGAGGAGTGGTATTTTCATCTCTGAGGCCTTGTCGAGGAACCTGGAGTACCACCCCACCACTCCCAGGAAACGTCGCAACTGCTTAACTGAATATGGTTCCGGGTAATCCGTAACTGGCGCTACTTTTTCAGGGTCAGGTCGAAGCCCGTCGCAGTCCAGTAGGAATCCCACGTACTGGGCTCTGGAGCACATGAACTCACATTTCTTCGGGTTCATTGACAGTCCCGCTTCCTTTAATTTTGTGAGTACCATGGTCAGCCAATTTATGTGCTCGTCGAAGTCGTCTGTCGCTATTATTATATCGTTTAGGTAGCCGAAGATCTGCGGTTCGTGCTCTGGCCCGAACAAGGCGTATATTAGTCGCTGAATGGTCATGGGCGCGTTGATCAATCCAAATGGCACTCGAACAAATTGCCAGAGGCCAGAGCCAGGAATAGCAAGCACCGTGTACTGTTTGCTATTCTCTTCTAATGGCACTTGATGTTAGGCCATCTTCAGGTCGATTTTTGATAAGTAGCTGGCCTTGCGCAAATTGTCAAGTATACCGTCGATGGTTGGGATGGGGTAAGCATCCTTTACCGTCACCTTGTTCAGATCTCGGAAGTCAATACAAAATCGTGGGATCCCGTCGGATTTTCTAGCTATCACCGGGGCGCTACTCCATTCGCTAGCTGATCGCTCTATAATCCCCTTTTCTGCCATGTCTGACACGCAATCTGGAGGATTTTCGGTGACATCCGCCTTGGTCGATGCTTTACGGGAGTCGCTTCTCTTAAATCTATGTGGTGTTCTGTCAACCAGGTTCGTCCAATCGTCGCTGGGGTTTTCGGTACATGTTCTCGCAGAAGGTTATCCAGTTTATCTCTCTCATCGTTGTCAAGCTCGGTTATCCCTGCACACTCAGCATGGATCATCGTTGCTGTATCCTCGTCACTACTCCTGAACGGTATCCAGTCACCATCTGGTGCACGCCAGGCTCCTTCTCCCCATCTCGTCTCGATACCCCATTTATGGGCGAAATCTGCTCCTAGGACCATTTCGTAATCGGTTACTGGCAAAACTTTGATCAGGACTTTGTCTGTGGGACCGGAGATGCCCATGAACACGTCCAATTCGCCCACTGTTCGGCTGATACCCTTCGTCACCGTTTTTATGCAAGAGTTGCTGGTTTTTAATCTATCCTGGAAATGGTTGGCTATCGTCGGTCCGATAAAACTTATCATTGATCCTGGGTCGAATAACGCTTTGCACGGGTGCCTCCAAGGGTTACGGCAAAGAAGTATCTGTTTTCGAATGAGGCTCCTGCCACATTGTCCTCTTCTCCTATGCTTGCGTCGCTAGGTTCCGGCTCGACTTGGAGACGATGCTCCAAAGGTGTCGCCGAAATAGGCTGTTGTCCTTTCGGGCTCTGATCTTGCGGTGCCAAGTCAACCAGCCAGTCCATCACCTCGTCGTGGGCACTGATTTGTGGTT
>UELU01138716.1:16215-27580 GCA_900490025.1 Megastigmus dorsalis
GCTGATACCCTTCGTCACCGTTTTTATGCAAGAGTTGCTGGTTTTTAATCTATCCTGGAAATGGTTGGCTATCGTCGGTCCGATAAAACTTATCATTGATCCTGGGTCGAATAACGCTTTGCACGGGTGCCTCCAAGGGTTACGGCTCGACTTGGAGACGATGCTCCAAAGGTGTCGCCGAAATAGGCTGTTGTCCTTTCGGGCTCTGATCTTGCGGTGCCAAGTCAACCAGCCAGTCCATCACCTCGTCGTGGGCACTGATTTGTGGTTCTCTTACTTTGTCTGCGCCGTCCAAGATTTCTACCGCTCTCTTCACCCATCCTAAATGTGCATAATCCGTCTCCTCTCCCATTCTCTGCTGGATATCGGGCCATTCGTCTCTATGTTGTAGGACCGACCCGAATTCCCGCACGGCGGTCTTTTGCCGGGCCTCTTCGATTCTCGCTCTTGAGAAGGGTTCTCCTTTCGGGACGGTCTCATGAGGACGTCTATCGGCTCTACCCCCTCCAGGGGCAGCTCCATGTCGTTGCAAAAGCTCTCTCCCTTGCTTAACAATCGACTTCCACTCGGAGTCCTCTGTGTCGCTCAGATTCCTAGCGCCAGTTCGTTCGCCGTCAGGGTAAGCAGGCTCGTCCCGGTCCCTAATGGCTTCGTGGTCGCTCTCCACTCCTGGCCCACGCGCTTCCGTGGGGTCATTTTCCTCTGCACACGGAAATTGCTTTGCCTCTGTCGCTAAGTCTTCCGCTTGGTTTCGGTCGTCCAGTTGATGTATGAAGGGTTCATTTTCCACTATTTCTAGGAAATACCGTCGTCGCTATTCGATTGGAGACTCTCTCTTTCGCCTCTACGCGTTCGATGTCTGTTCAGACGCCAACCTTCGTCGTAGTCCCTAAGCTCTGGCTCTGGAGAGTAGGTGACGGTGCTGCCGCCCCGCCTGCTCGTTTCCCAACCGGGCTCCGAGTGGTGCGCATGTGTCGCAATTCTTGAACACTATGTTCAATGCTCCGCATACTTGGCAGCTTTCCCTTTGAATCGCTGCGTTAGTGCACTCGCTCGCCCGGTGTCCTGTTTGCCGACACCTATAGCACACTCGATTCGGACAGTCGCTTGCTCGATGTCCCACCAATCCGCAGGTAAAGCATGCTCCTACATACTGTCCGCTCGACGGTCCATTTGGGTCCGAATTGCTGCCTCTACCCCAGGCATTCCCGTTGGGACGCTGTCACCTTGAATTTCGGGGCGGACTTCCGCTCGTCGCGGCCGTACTGCTTCCTTGAGCATCTGGTGCTGGGCTTGTGGGGTTTTCCTTGGTCGATAAAGTCGCTGGTATCGGCGTCTGCACTTGCGGCGGCTCGGAAAGGCCAGCTACGTCCTGTGGCCTCTTCAATTTGGTTTTATTCTTCTTCGTCTTCCTATCCTTTCGCCCATCTTTCTCTCCGTTGTCGCCAGTGTCGCTATCCCCCGTCAACGCTGAATTCTCTTCCACAGCGGCGATTCTCATGGGCGCATTCGGCCTAGGCGGCGCCGCTCCGACTAGTCGCAGTTTATCAGCTGCGAGTGGAGGCGCATATTCTCTGTCCCATTCCTTCTCCTTCTATACTGTCCGTCGTCTATATTTCTCGATAGCTGCTAAGGTGTCCACCGTCTTTAGGGGCATTGAACGCCTGTAATCCGGTAGGAGGTCCTGCAAGGCGATCCTCGCTTGCTTCTTCTTGGACGGTGGTTTCTTAAAGTGGCCCACGATAAATTTCTGGCACTAGAGGAAGTGAGAAATCGATTCCCCCTTTGCTTGAGTCCGTCGTCGCAATTCGTCCATTAGATCATCCCTAGTGCATTCGCCTACGAATTGGTGTCTGAATGCTTTCTTGAACGCTTTCCAAGTCGTTACTTTGTCTCTAATTTCACGATACCACATGCTGGCCTTCTTGGTGAACACGCAAGGCAACGCTCCTAACAGCTCCTTATCGGAAAAAGCCGCGCTGCTTCGGCGGTCCTCCAGATTATCTAGGAATTCCTCGGGCGCTCCACGATCTTCTCCATTGAATTGAGGATTCCAGCTGAGACTACCAGCTGAGATTCTAGCTGGAGAGTCTTCATGCACTGTAGGTTTCTTCCCGTCGGGCTAAGGTGACGTGACCGTTTGTGGCGGTCGTTTGGGCGAGGCTGAGCTGGTTCACTGTCGCTGCTTCCGCTGTCAGAGCTGTCCGGGCCATCGTCGCTATCACTCGGGTCGCTATCGCTGGAGTCACTATCGCTATCCTCTTGGTCACGGTCAGTCTCGTCCGAACTCTCTGCATTAGTGCCCCTTCGTGGCTTTTCTCATTGATTGTGGGATTTCGATGAGCTCTTGCCTTGAGTATTCTTTTTCCTTCGATCGAGTCCCTCCTGATCGGCGTCAGAAGGGTTCCTTATTGCGGCGATCTGGTGGGACTTTAATTTCGGGTCATCTCCCGGCCGTGTTCGAGTCGCTCTTCTATTGCCCTTTACCTTGTCGCTAATCGGGGCTTCTGCAAGTTGCTTCTCTTCCCTCTCGTTGACTTCCGGGACCGGTCGTCGCGAATCCTTCTACGCAGTCGAATGAATCAGTGGGTGCGCCGAGAGTGACTGCATAATCTTCTCGTACCTCCCTTCTGCTCGAGCATTCCTCTTGAACTAACTGATCCTTTGTCGTTATGCAATCTTGCAACGATCCTCCATAAACGTTGCTTGATTAACGAACAAAACAAAAGAAAATTCCTGAACAACGAAATAAAAATTTTTTTTTGTTTTTCTTTTGGCAAACGATAAAAGTAATTATTCGATTTAACAACAGGGAACATGGAAATATCAATTAGAATCAGTTAGCAGTTCCCTGGCACGTCAAACAAGGAACTGGTAACTCTTTCGAAAATGCACGTCTCGGAGAAAACAGAAAGTCGCTGGTCCAATAAATTTTAATATCGGGAAAATCACTCCAAAGTCTGGTCGCTGGAAACGGTGGATAACGGTATCAGGCAGCAACAGTTACCTCAGTCTCACCCTTCTGAGCATGGCACTCAGGCAAAAAAAAGCAAATTCGAAATACTTAACATGAACGAGGACAAATATCCATAAATAAATAAATCACAAAAAATAGATTACTCTGGCGGTTGCCGTTTTAAATCTTCCTAGAAATGGAAAAGTAAAGAAATAATACTATTTCCACAGCGATCGTCGCTAATTCAAAATCCTTTTGTTCAATATCTTCCTGAAATAAAAATCACGGAGCCTGTAAAAACATACATAAAATATACATCCTATTCCTCGTTCATGATTTAATATAAAATTCTCAATAAAATATATTCGGTTTGACTGGGTGTTCTCACTGGTCGCTATTTGTGGGACTGTAACCACGTGGGGAAGAAGGCACAAGTAACTCAAACAAAGGGGCAAAATTTCGAGGCGGGAAAAATCACGTCGTCGCTGGCACGCAAAGTCCGAAACCCAGTCCTAACCAACGACTGAGCAATATGGTGTCATAAACAAATATACAATATATAAAAATAATTTTCCAGTGGTCGCAACACTCAATGACGCGATCGGTGTACTCTCCACTAAATCCCCCAAGAAACCCACCAACGAAAAAAGCGAATAATTCGTTGTACAAATTAAATTTGAATTTAAATCGATTCAATTTACTACAATTCAATTGAAGGTACAACAAATTATTTTTCAACCCGATGTCAGTGCCCGCGATTGCAAATCACACACTCTCTCTCATACACACTGCTGTCGCTAAGCACGCGTCGCAAAATTCCAAGTTAAGAGAGCACGTAATCGATTTCAAACAAAATTCCAAAGTTCATAAAAATCAAACAAAAAAAATAATTAAATTCAAATCGCCATTTTCTTGGTCGCTACTAACGCGCAACTCTCAACAATGCCCCACGTTGGGTGCCATTTTGTGATGCGCCACTCGTCCAGTGTCCAAGGTTCCACCTGCAATCCCTACTAATACATATGAATGCCCTACTAAACCCTAGCGAGGTTTCCTGGCCGCACACTAGGGAAACACTCAAGCTCGTCGCCTACGATTTATTTTAAGGCGCCAAACACACTCGTGTCAGGCGACGAATTCTCTCGGTCACCCGGCTAGTTATTAATCAAGCAAACCAGACTTTTTCCCAGAGGGAGTCCCATCGAGCGGCTCGGTGGAAACGTCCGAGCCCTCGTTGCGCGTGTCGCCCTTGATTCTCTGCTGCACCGCCGCCCGTCCTTACTGCCGTCGCTGAGTCGACAATGGCGCATCAAAGCATTAATATTTGATATTAAGGGAAACGGAAAAAGGCAATGGGCAAACTCAAAAAAAGATAATTGGATTTACAACAGAAATAGACTTAATTTATTGCCTGCCCTGTACATACTAATTAGCGTCCGTCGCTTGATTTCCGCGTCGTCAGGTCTAACGAAGCCACGAGGCTTGCTTACTGATTACTTTTACTGCTTACTGATACTACTTTTAAGTTGGTCAAAACCGTGCTCCCGTCGCTAAAAAAACCACTCATGTACCCCCGTCGCTGGTCTCTACAAGTTCCAAATGTTCATCGCGGACACTGTACACCGATCGCGCACTGTGATAAATGTTCCGGCTCACTTCTCTTTCAGGTTGCCCGATAACCGAACGTAATGGCGTCTGGCCCACTCACCGTCGCAACTAAATCGAATCTCGGTCTACTCGGTAACCTTCTTCAACTACTCCTCTCTTTAGTTTCTTCCTCGAGTAGAAGTCTCCTCGTCGCTGTTCGGTAATGCCCGTGTCGCTGGATATCGAAATTTTGTTCGTTATTTGGATGTTAGCGGTCAGACGGTAAGAGTGCTGCTGATACGCGTGCTTCTATGTCACTATCTAGACAGCAAGTGGCATCTTTTTCGGAAGCCACTTGTAGATCCGTCTTCTCCGATTATTCCTTCTCCGTCGCACTTGTTGTATCTAAGTCGTTGTCTCTGTCGCTCTAGTGGTCATTGTCAGGTCCGAAATTCTATTTACGTAGTCCAAAATTTGATTTATTTAGTCCTTTTGGAAAACCTAGAGTCAGTTTCCCTCACTTCTTCAATAATTATGTTGATCCTCGTCGCTGATTGGCTTCCACGACCGACCTAGCCTCTTATCTGAGTCGGATCATCGCGCACGCCATTCGAATCCCGTCGCGCTATTATTAGGTGTAGCGTTTTAATACAATATCCCCGGGATGCCTTATTGAGCATGCGCGCCGTCCACTCGGGAACTCAGGGTTTCATGCGCGCGGCATTGTACGCTCTCTCTAACGCGCTATGGTCGATTCCTCCTTCGCGCCGTTCTTCCGTCTCTCTAGCTTTACTGGCAGCATTGCAAATGGCCGCCCGCTTTCGTCCGTCGCGTGCGAGTGTCGCAATTCGTTTTCTATCGCTGGTGTGTCGCCTCGTGGACGTTGTCGAGGTCACGCGCGTACTTCCCTCCGTCACACGGTTAAGTGCGGGTGGATGGCGACACCCTCGTCGTGGACTTCGTCGCAGTTCGGCGCCTCTTGCGCCCGGTGTCGGCACCATTGTCGTGCGTGTATGTGTGCACCGCCTCCTGGCCTCCTTCCTGGGCAAACGAGCATACTTGCCCGGCGTGCATCAGTCGTCGCTGTGTCTGTGTCGCGTGTGTGTAGCGGTACAGGTATTCGTATCACATCCCTTCCTATCCTTCATCCTAATTCCCTAGTTGCAGCAGTGCAGTACTGGTTGTTGCATCGCTGCATTCACCTGTACTGCACATCGATTTGTTTTGCTGCTGTCTCTCTCTCTCTCCCATTGATTTCGCTAATCTAACCTCACTTTCCCTGTCCTATGCTGTATATGTGATTTTATTATTTGAGTACTTATTAGTGACTCCGGTGTAGGTGGGACCCTGGACTCTGGTGGCCAAGGATCCCGTCATCCCTTTATGGGACACCAAGTTCGTGTCACAAATTGTACCTCTTGGAATTAATTTCAAAGTAATTTCTTTATTTTGAGGTTTCGTTTCTTGTATTGCTGAAGTACAATTCCCGCTCCATGAATCAATTAATAGAACGCTCGATGAACCAACATTTGGATAGTAAACTTCTTTTAGCCAAGTTTTAAAGTGTTCTGAAATTATATAAATTTAAAAACATTATAATTATATATAGAACATCTAGAGAAATAATTAATAAATCTATTAACTACCTGATGTTAATTTTCCAGATTTAGAAGCCATAATATATACGTTCTGAGGTTGAATAAGTTTTCTTCTACTACTGGTCCAATTTCACCACTTTTTTCTTTGAGAACTAAAAACAGAGGTGATAGAAGTCTGCCATCGCCAGAGATTGTTGGTTGAATTGTATAACTGTGTGTTGTAGAAGTTACGACCAGAATGTAATTCCAACTGAAATCCACTCTGATCCGAATTATAAACATTTCCTATACCTTTTTCTTGAATAAGTTTTTTAACTTCAATAATAAATTCATCTGAATTTTTCTGTAAATATTCTGCTCCTTCAAAAGTTTTTTTTGTTACGAATATATTAATTTTTCTGCTGACAATTCTATGAGCTTTTTCAAAATTATGTACCCAAGTATTCGATGCTTTAAATCTAAAATCTTCATGCTCAATATCCTTTTATGTTTATAAAGCCCATTTTTGTAAATCTTTGTCATCGATGATATGACCGACATCGATAGCAGTTTTAAAATTGTCTAATACAAATGTACAAATTCTGCCTATTTTTTCTCTATAAGTTCCTCCTTTATTTAGAGTTTTTGCCCAACATTTTAGCTGCGAAATTGATTGCGCTTTCCGAAATCGGTTTTGCACAGTCTTTAATGCAAGATTTTTTGTTACTCCACTTCTCCAGAAATTCACGGCTCTTTCTTTATAGTCATGATCTAATTCTTCTACATCTGATATGCACACTTGTAAATCTTCATATGTAGTCCAGATCTCATCATTATCTTCCACGATTTGCATTTCAATATTTTTATATGGTTCTTCAAATGCCAAGGTTTCATCCTCCATCACTTCAATATCATTAAACTCTTCCATAGCGTTAAATAAAATTTTTTCAATGCTAACTTTTAAATCTATGTCCCGTTGTGATATTGGAGTATTTTCTAGCTTCTGATCTTGGAATGTTATAAGAAGTAGATTTATTACGTTTATAGGATTGACAATCATTTTGAAAACCTAAAATATAATTAACAAATCATAATTGTACTCAAAAGAAAATTTCTTCAATTAAAATAAAATTTATTATGTGACTCTGACAGTGAATTATAGACAAAACATTTCTTAGTTTTCTCTTATTGTTAATATTTTTTGTTTTAGATCTCTTATACATCCTTAATTTATAAAAAAAAAAACGAAGAACTTTATTTTTAGGATATTTTGTACTTCTTAATATACCTTTAAACTATCTTTCACGTCATAATTTCATACCCCCCACCCCTCCTTTAATCATCCATCTACATTTTCTTTGAATTTAACAAAATTTTTTAATTCTAACTTTCAATGAGAAAAATAAGGTACATGATTTTAGTTATTTCAAAACGAAACGAGAGTTAAGAATCGATATGTAAATGATAGAAAAATTTAAGTCAGGATATTAAATTTATTATAAATTTATTTTATATTATAACGAATTCACGATTGAATTTGATATTCGATCGTTAATTCGATTGTATGCTCGCTCCGTCGGTGCTCAGACATCGAGGATGATGAGCGGGAGTGAGAGCCTAGGTAAGTGTCGCGAGAGAGCGAGAGAAAGCGGTAATAAGCGCGCGATAGAGGGGGGCCATCGAGTCTCAGATCGATTTCCGCCGCGAAAGCTAACACACGCGAGAACGAGAGAGAAAACCGCATTCGAGGGTTTGTGTGTGTGTATGTGTGTGATAGCGCGAGCACCCGCCCACATTGCACTGGACTGCAGCCAGTGCAATATTCTGTAGCAGCGTCGAAGCAGAAGGAGAGCGAGAGAGGGAGAGAGAGAGAAATAAGCGCAACGCAGCACGAGTAAGTACTTGAAGTACTACAGCGACGGATCGCAAGCGGTGATCCATGTATGTGTGCGTGCGCGCGCGCCAAAATATTCTTTGCCTTCTCGGTTCGCGAATCATAGTGCCGCTGCACTTGTATTTGATTTTATTGTAGAATATATGTCGTTTATTGGATTCGCGCATTGATCATTTACGAGGTATCCTTACGTTCCCTGATATCCCGCGATTACCGCCGCCTCCGCGGGCACAGTAGATAGCGGATCTACTGTGGATTTTCTGACCAAGTTCGACTCGTGAGCCTCGCATGGAGCTCACGAGTATCTTTGGTCCGAGCATTGGAAAGCGAGACTCAACAAGAGAGTCTCGCACTTGTAAACGGAAGCTGATTGACCCTGAACAGTGGGATAAATCAATGGATTTTCCCACTGCAACGTGCAGCAGATAGGAGTGAGCAGTAAAGGGTTACTGCACACTGAGAGAAAACCAGCCCGGTTACAACTGGCGCCCTTAACGTGTTCGGTTTCGGGATTTAGGCGCGGAAAGTATTAGGTATTTAGTGCGCGCGTGTATTAGTGCTGAGATCACGTATCAGTAAAGATACGGATTTCAGCTGCCGAAAAAGTTGGGTTCGGTAGCAATTTTGAAATATTATTTCGAATATAGGCTCGTTAAATCGAGAAGGCACGCGACATAAAAGCGCTCAAAGTCAAAGCGACTTTGTTTACATGCGCCGGAGCTGTAGGTAAGAGTATAGCCTGGCACGTGTAAGCACTTACGTGAGTGCGAGAGAGAGGTAATACGCCGGCTACAGTGCACTGTAGCCAGCGAGCGCCTGCGTTGCCAGCAAGGCACGAGAGCCGGCGGCGCGAGCCGATGAGAGCCTAGGCGCTCACTACAGTGGGTATTCTGTACGCGGCGTAAGAGTGAGAGAGAGCGCGAACCCAGTCAGCTGCGCAGGCAAGTCAGCCGGCAGCTACGGCCTAGAGAGAACCGAGAGGGGCGCCCTCCGGGAGGAAAAGGCGCGAGCGGTGGGAGAGCCAGTGCTTGCGAGGGCTCCTCACCAAGTGTATCAGCTGCGTAGAACAAGCGCGAGTACAGGTGCACAGGCGTAACAGTCACAATTTTAAGTGATTTTGAATTAAATTCTTAATGCCTTGTATTCGCAGCTGAAGGCTGTGCACAGTGGGATGTGCTGTGTGCAGCAGTGCTAGTGGTGTGCTAGCGTTAAATATTTATATAATAAATAAATATTTAATTTGTTATTATATTGTTTTAATATTTATGCGCGAGGTGCTTCACTCGTCAGAGTTGTTCGTGTAGTTGGTGTACTGGCCGGATTATTTAGTATTAATCCACCTGATATCGATAAAGTATCGCAAGTAACTGTCGGTAGAACAGTTTTAAATTTTTTTTTTACTGTTTTTTGGTTTTTCGGTTGAACAAAAAAAAATTTTTTTTGTGAATAGACCAGACAAGTGAGGCACATCACGAATTTTTAATATTTGTGATTTTTATTGGTTGTTTGTTTATTATTTGTTGCGTTATTTTTTTGCGTTTTCAGGAAACATTGAAAGCGACAAATTAATTAATTAAATAGTGGTAGGGTGTTTTTGGGAGAATTTTTTTTTGTGATTCGATGGATTAGTTTTATCAATTAATTGATTGGATTTCGCAGAATAAATTTTTTTTTTGTTGAGCAAAAATTCGCTAGGTTGGCGATATTCTCCCGAGAGCACACGGAATCGATCTCAGCACACCACTGGCGAGATTCGAACCTGCGATCACAGGTTTTGAGAGGTTAGATAGAGCGGGGTTCGAACGTGCACTACAAGAGAAGTTCGAACAAAAGAAGAGTTCGAACTTGTGCATAGCAAGGTTCGAACCCGAAGATTAGTATTTGGCGAAAGCACAGGCTAGGGGCGGCCTGTGCATCACAATAGGATAGGAGAAGTACACTAGCAAGGACAGCTAGTGCACAGAAAGCCATTAGACTCGGGCAGAAAAGGATACGAACTCAAGCGTTCAAGATTCGAACGCGGCTTGAGTCGAATAATTGCACCAGTAAGTCTGGAAAGGTGCACTAGTGATAATAAGCTAGTGCACGTAGTGAGATTCGAACTCCGGAGAGAGTATCGAACACCAGATTTTTGGGAATTGAACACGTTTCTCGGTGTAAATTCCATTAAAAATGGCCGATACAACGCAGAGAGCCCTAGAAGGCTGATGCTACAGCATGGAGGGCGAAGAGCTGGAAGAAGCTCTATCTGCGTTGCAGCTAAGCCGCGAGGGCTTACAGTTCGCCAAAAAAGGTCGTCTGCAGAAGTGGCTGTTGGGTGAGTACTCAGCAGCCGATTTCGAACCTACGTACAAGACAGACGAGATCAAGGCCCAGATGCAGCGGGAGGAGCTGCGTCAGGCCAATATAGAGGAGAAATCTTTTGAAGTGTCAGGGGCGACTATCGATGACAATGATGCAAGTCATGATAGTACGCAGCTTCTGGCAAGAGACCCTATTTTGAGAGAATGGGATGAAAAGAGAGAAGCTCAGTTGTATGCACTGAGCAAGTCTCGACAAGAAGGAGATATGAATGTTACATCAGATGGACATGATAACTCGGAGCTCCATGAAGAGAGCTCCGTAGAGGAGGAGCAGGATGGATGTGAGCAGCGAGCAAGGCTGCCACAAGAGAACTCTGGGTCTGATGGGATTGACGCAGTAATAGGGAGCAGAAGTGTGAACGAGAGACACCCAGCGTCAGTCCCAGAAAAAGATAATTCGGTGAATATATTCAATATATTCACCGAATTATTCACGGAAATTAAACAACAACTGGCGATGCTGCACGAGAGCGTAAGAGATGTTTCTATACGCTGTGCAGTGCTAGAGGCAGAGTGGAAGGCAAGTTCGATTCTCTGGTGATAAAGACCAGAGCGTAGACATATTTCTGACGAGAGTCGAGGAGTGCAGAATATTGGCCGATCTGACAGAAGAGGAGTTGCTATCCTCTTTGTCAGAATTATTGACTGGTGTCGCGGCCATTTGGTACAGAAATGGTCGTGACAAATGGAGAATATGGGCTGAGTTCTGTGCAGCTGCTGAAAGATGGTACGGAGCAAACAAAGGCTTTCAGCAGCGCCTGATAGCAGAGGCCAACGCGAGGACGTAAGGTCAGGATGAGCCTGTACGTGATTTTATCACGTGCTTGCAGGCCATTCTATTAAAGCAAGTTCCTGTGCCGAGGCTGGAGGCACAGCTAGACATCATGCACCGGAACATGCTACCAAAGCTCCAGTGCATGGTACGTCGTGCAGAGGCGCGTGACGTAGAGTCCTTGATGGAGCTAGCTAGAGAAGCAGAGCTCATATC
>UELU01138718.1:0-24922 GCA_900490025.1 Megastigmus dorsalis
CCTCTTGTAGGCGCCTCACACATCTCGCAGCATGCTCAGTGGTGTACTAACCGTTTTGCGAACGTTCGCCTCGAGTGGTAAGCCTGCGTACGAGTGCGTACGAGCGGGGACGACAGCGCTGCGATCGCTCCTCGACCAATAGATATAGCCTCCTAGGCTGTATGAAGCCTCTATACGTCTGAGGACGCTCGCGTCCTAGGCTGTATTGAATTCAATACAGCCCAGGAGGCTCCTCGCACGTATGCAACTTATTTACCCATTGAGCATGCTCTGTGGGTACAAACGCGAATACGTCCGCGTGGGCTATAAATATATTTACAGCCCTGGCGGACGTATGCGGCTTTTTACGTGCCGAGCGCCCTCAATACATAAATAGGAGGAATACGCGCGAGGCGCTCCTCGTGCTGTATTGGCTCGTATACGGCCTAGGACGTCCTCTTCGACTGTATGCGCTGGGAAATACAGGCTAGCAGCAAAGGTTCCCGCTCGTATTTCGACTTACCGCGCGAGGCAAATGTTTGCAGGCAGGATAGTAGACTGTTGGGCTGTGGCGCTTCGTGCCCACGCAACTCATCAAGAGCGCTTGCTCTCTGGGAGAGAGGGCGCTAGCGGAGTGCGCAGTGGACTGTCTCTCTATTGTATTATGGCTGTATCATAACCTGAAGTCAATAAAAATTCATTTAACTTAACTTAACTGTCTCTCTACGCTAACCGACGCTACCACCACCACGTATTAAGGGGAAGCCACACTAAGAAATGCGACCTACCTTACCGGTATTCTAATTATTCAATTTATGTTTGAAGTGATTATCATAAACACTTCATAATTTGAGGAATGATAGGAAATGAAATATATTTTGTGCCTCTGGTCTTCGTGTATCGAAATTCTACAATAAAATAAAAAAAACATTCTCACGGCTACTAGTGAAATTGTAAGGTTAGGTGACATTTTGCTTATATCGTAACAATTTGTAGGCATATCTCTAAGAAAGACACTAGAGGCTAGAAGGAGGGCTAAACTGAACGCCTCATGCGCGTTATTATAATAAAGCTATTGATATTATATATATATGAAATAAAGCTATATAAATAAATAAAATTTCAATAATTTAAAAAGCCTTATACGTCCTTGCCAGGACTGTAAAATTGTTTAAGCACCTTGGCCGAGGCAAGCGCTAATACGCTTGAGGGGCTGATGTTTTCAGCGTGGGATAGTATAAGGCCGAGGCTCGCGAGCGTAGCGCTTGGGTCGCCCAAGGTACATAAATAACTAATATAAGTGTGTGCGTGTGTGTGTGCGTGTGGGCGTGTGCGAATGTACGTATACATCTGCATCTCGAGAGCAGATAAACCGTTTTTCAAGTTTAAAAATACACTTTATTATTTGGTTTTATTTAAGAAAATGACTTTACAATTTTTAGTTTTTTAGTTTTTTTCTTATGGAAAGCTTAATATTTAAAAAATGTACTATATTTCGAAAGAGCTATATTATGTTAATTCAAATCTGTTTAGAAACACAGAGAAGTACTTATAAGGAAATTGAAATGTTGAATATTTTATATTAACAGGTTTCTTAAATTTTAGGTAAAATTTTATTAACATGTAAAAATGATTTAAATTATGACTTTTACTGTATCAAAATTTTTTAGATCACCAGCACCAAAACTTTCAGAGCTTATACCTGTGGAATTTGTGATCATATTGTTATTAAGAAAATAAAAGACTAGAGTATGAAAGAGTTCTATCTCACCAATTTTTACATTTTACTAAATATATGAAGATAGAGATTAATTTTTTAAAAATACTCTCTACTTTGTTAGCACTTCGGTAATGATAAAAACATCATGTGACTTCAATTTCATAAAACTCTATCTATAATTTGAAGAGATTTTTTTATTTCATTTCAGTATAAGTAGATCTTATAACAGTTATACATTTGGAAACTAACTCGCTATTTGGTATGTACGTCCACTGCGCGACGGCAGTTCAATATGGCCATAGAACAGGTTGGTATCGATAGAGTATCCCTGACAAACATTTTCCAGTCTGAGTCACATATCAATGCGTACGTGCGCGACTCTACGAGTGGAAACATATATAATAACCTTTGTGCGGACTAATCACTCGTTTTGCTGAAGGACCACTGCACAAGCCAATGCTCGTTTATTGGCAGCAGCTAAAGAGCAAGCACATGGTTCATGGTCCGTCACGATCTTTCATAAACGCGGCAGGGCGAGATAATACACATTGTACCTCCTACCGAGGGTCGTAGTCGATGCGCGCAACTATATTCATCGGAGTAAAAGAGTTGGGCGCGGGGTCAACATTTGCTGGCGATGGGTAGAAGTTTAGAAAAGCGATATTTTCACGCAACGCGCAAAGGCATGTATCTACGTCGCAGTCTATATGGAAATTATTATAGTTTACTATAATTTTAAAAGTTTGCACTACTGAATGTTCAATATTGATAATATAATATTTCACTTACTCAAAAACTATATTAATTACATTAGCAATTTTGAACATTCTTGAAGGTATATCCAACCACTCTCCAAAATCCACAATATACTAATGAAGCCGCTTGACTGTTCCAAAGCTATCAATGATCGAATTCTCGAGTAAAACTTGACCGAATTCTACAAAATAAGTGTTAGGCGCGACCAACTTCATCTTTTTTTCTTCTTTTGTTTTCTAAAGCCTGCACATAGACAGCGACCCGCATATTATACACAATGGAGGACGTTTGAAAGCACGCGCTTCGTACATAGCACGTAACCAAGGCAGTTGAATTCCCATTTTCTATATCTAAACCTAACTCTCCCGTATAGATACACACACACACACAGCAGGGTTGTACAACGAATGCACAGTTTCAGCGTTACGTCGTACTTCCGCATTTTTTATTTATATACGCAGCGATTGGAACAAGAGGACAGCAGCAGCAGCAGCAGCAGCTTGGCTGTATGTACAGGCAGGACACAGAAGCATCTCTTCCTTGTTCCTTCTCGTCGCAATGTGCCTTTAATGCCGCACCTGCTGCACCTGCGATCGCGTGCGCGCTCGCGCGACGTGTTCTAAAACCGCTGAGCACAGCAGCAGCAGTAGCACCGACGGCTGCATTATACACTTGCATCCGCACGCGCCACGTCCGAAACTGCCGAGCGAGATAAGCGTGTGTATACAGTCCCTGTGATGCGCGCGGTTGGGCCAAGATGTATATGTGTAGGATATTCGCGGGACACGATCATTGCCGTGGATGAGACTGGATGTAGATAGATCCGCGCTTGAATTGATGGGATATCGAATGAAGTTTCGCGGTGTAAGAGTCGCTGCTGCCGACTCGTGCAGTTACTTGTAGTAATTTTTTTTTTTAATTTTATTTGTATCAACGGGTACATGATTCCCTTACAAAAGACCATTACGATAAAAATACAAGCTTTCGCAAGGTACTTGATTACCATGTGGAACGATGTTCCGTACAGCATTCGGCGTTACTACAAGGGTCCGTACTTCAAGTATATATTGTTAGATTACTTATACCTTAATACTAGTTATAATCAGGGCGTCACTTGATTGTATGTAAATGTATTCATGTGCAGTTTCAACTATACATTGCAATTAAATTAAGCTTTGCAATAAATTATAAAGTCTATAATAGCTAATTGACTATTTTGTAAAATGTCGGTGCGTAAATAATCATCGTTAGTTCAAATATGCAAAACGCAAAGTGATAATTGAAATTGTTATTCTAAAAACGCGAAAGCCACGAGGAAACATTGTAACGCTCAAGCTTCGTAAGTACCAAAGCCCTTTGCTTGAAATAAGCATGTTGACACTTACAGGTCCTTTTTGTTGGTGCGGAAGCGCGTGCATTATATATGTACACTCGCGACGTGCGCTCGTGACAATTGACACGAGATAAGCGCCAGGCATAGGTTCGAGTACCGGGACTCGATTTGCCGCGGGATCAAGGGAAATACACATACACGTAATATATATATGTAGCTTGGCTATTATACAGTGTAAGCTTTACACCGACTGGCGAAGGACTCTTGAGTTCCACCCGCGCACGAACGAAATTCGATGGTTAAACTGATTTTAAAGTGCGTATATTTTCGATTACGCGCGCGGTTGTCGAATGCGATTCGCTGCGGAGATGATTACATCGCGTGGATGTGACATCGCTAGAGAGATATTGTGACGGATATAAACACAGTATATCGTTATACGAAACTAATACCTGTGATTTCCTGGGGTTTACACACAGTCTTGATTGAGTAGTGTATATCGTAAAAATAAATATATACAAAAGTCTGTTAGATATAAATATTGTGCATGTTTCCAGTCAATTTTCTCTTATGCTTTCCGTTTTTGCAAAAGTATACAAGATTAGTTATACGAATGTTTCAATTGCAGGAGTGCAGCATCGACCGTCATCGATTGCTATGATATATCGAAAGCTTAAAAGTGCGAGATATGGTATAGCACCTAAACGAGACGGATAGTCGCAAAGGGCCATCCTCGCGTCTATATACACGTATCTATATACATGCATATAAGAATAGCTAAACGGTGGAACATGAAAAGGCGAATCGTACGTCAATTGCACAGGCAGGCCAGTCGATTATATACAACACCTACCAGGTCGACTTTATGCCCCGATGCGCATTTGACTATACGCCTACATAGGCATTCGGGCCGCTTGTAATTTACGACTTATCTACGAATTTCCCGTCTGCTCTCGTTGCGCGTGTAATTTTCCTCACAGCAGCAGTGACGCTGTACTCGCGCGTATATATATTCGGAAATGCGCGCAACCCACCCCGCAGAGGGTTCATAACTATATATACATTCAACCCGGTCGGCGCATTAAGCGCGAACAATCGCGGCTGTTGCGCGTACATACATGCGTAGCAGAAAAAAAAAAAAAAGAATAAAAGATGAGGTTTGGGCGATTCGTTGGGGAAGCGAGGTCGCGCGCATCCCCTTTTAAATGCATTCCACGTGCACGGCAGCGCGCGATTGCCGAACGTAAATTAGAACGGCGGAGGGATGATTCTTGTTTAATGGGTGCGTGGGCAGAGGCAGGGATGGGGAGGAGAGAGAGAGAGAGAGAGAGAGAGAGAGAGAGAGAGGCTTTTTCGTGGTGCAGTACGACTCGCGGTCCGCACGCTGGATTAATTTGGGGCTGCTAACGTTGCCGGAATAATGAGCGTTTCGTTTCTACGTAGCTTTTGCTGCGCTGCTGCACCGCTTTTTGATAGATGGACGCGGTTGAAGGTTTGCCCCTATGTATATATACGGCTCTTGTGCAAATCGACTTGTGGTATATAACGTGTATGGATGCCGCAAAATGGCTATTGGATTGTATATAGATTTGGAAAAACTGTAATTACTTTAATGTCTTTGCTATCTAAAATTCCAATGGGGTATGCGAGTGAAAATAAAATAAGGCCATAAACGAAAGCTAAATTGATCTGGATTTAAATAAAATAATTTGCTTTTTCATTGTAGATATTAGCGAATTTAATCACTGGACAAATAGTTTATCAGTGGCAGCTGTTAAACACTTTTCCATAAGATTCTCAAATATTGCAGCTGGTTTCGTGGATAATAAATATTGCACAGCTGATATAAAAAAATTGGTCTACTAAAATATTGATATTGCACTACTGGATATTAATTTGGCCGCCTTAGCTCAATCTTTCCCCCCAATAAATTTATGGCCTTGGTATATAAACTTGCAAGGCAATTTCAGGGCCGATAATACAGTATATAGGTACATGTTCGGCGATATTTCTGGATGACAGAGTCGGGGATCAAACGAGATTTTCGAATTTCGAATGGAGCGACGCGATAACGCACCGAGGAAAATCGCCGAGCAGTGCGTATATATAGTAGCTCAGGCCGTGCGAGAGAGGCCGCCAAAATGGGATGTACGTGTATACCTATATATTATAATACCACTCAGGTGAGATGTTGACAAAAATGGTAGTCATACGAAGTTTTATCTCGCAGCTATATATATATTAACTAAATATAAAAATATTCTTTGATAGGAAAGATTCAATGACTTTTATTATGAACGTATCTTCAAACCCCTTAAAAATGCTCGCTTCTAATTTATCTTATACCTGATACGAATGGTCGTTCTTATACAGGATACCCAAAATTCGTAACGTACAGCAAGTCAGTCCGATTAAAATTAATCTCAACGCAGTTATAAGGCTAAAGAGCGAAATAGAGAGAGATGGCCGGAATACAGCGAGAAGGTGAGAACACGAAGGAAAAGAGGGAAATTGCAGGCGCGCCAGCGCTCGAAAGCTCGAGTGAGAGAGAGAGAGCAGCAGCAGCAGCAGTAGCAGCGGCATCAAGCGAAGCTATTCCTCAGCTTCAGAAGCAGAGCTTTTCTTCGTTGCGGAATATATATCGGCGCGTCAGAAGCAGCACGTATACGAAGGTAGGGGGTGGGGATGGCAACGCTTATACGATATTTGCGAATATAGGCTCGCGGTTCGCGTTTCCAGCTCGGAAGCTCGAGTTTTCCGCGGGCCGCGCGATCTGCCCACTTAGCACTCGGCGAAATCGAATGACCCGAACTTTCCATTTCCTTCGATATATTTTCCCCAGACATCCCTCCCTCTCTCTCTCTCTCTCTCTTGCTTTGCTGAATATATGCGTAAATCAATTTCTTATTGTTCTCTCATGTCCTCCCCTGCGTCTGTTTGTTTTGTTCCGCTGGTATATCTGATCGAGTCGAGTTTATTATATATTAATTTTGGACTATACGTGAAGTTGAGGGTGCAGACTTTACAAAGGCTGCGGGATCGGAAGTTTAGTATATATAACGGGGAAGGGTTGGTGCTAAGTTTTTGGGACGATTGTTTGCTCCGTACAGTGCTGTGATATCGACTTGTAAATGTGAATGAAAAGAGGGATGGAAAAATTAAGATTAAAATTGAAAATCAGTATTTATGTAAATAGCATCGATTACCATATAATAATCGAACTAAATAGCTGCGATCTTTATGTTGTTGTGGTTTTGCAGTGTAATCAGTTCGATCAATCGAGTCTTCTCCAAGCTGTTTATACGATAATCACTTCTATATACATTTCCTCCAACGAATAAACATATAGGTATAGTCTAATTCTGCATTATTATAATGTGCTGTACTTAACGTTCGAAAATAATCGTTTTTAGATAATGAACATTTCGAATAATAATTCGGAGAATTTAAATGTGTTCAATAGACTGAGGCGTTTACTAATTTATGTTGAAAAGTAATTATAAAAGGACGACTACGACCCCACTACGAAACTAGTGAAGAATCGCATTCGATGATGAAGATGATGACAGAAGATATGTAAAAAGATGCGAATATATAAGTTCAAACGACCAAAATGACAAAGAGGTGATCATCACCGATGTTGTCTCCCGAGTCGTAACTCCAGATTTATTGTGAACTATAGTCTCGAATACAGAAAAGATTCACACATTGAATCACGTACGCGCAGATAACTGAATTGTAAATATAAGATTCTTAATAAATATCTAGATCTATGTATACGAAGTTAGAAATATTTTGAAAATTAATATTATTTCTGAAAGTATTAAGTGGATTTTTTTCCGAAAACCAATAAAAGAATATCCCGAATTCATGCACGCATCTGATCCAAAGTATTGTTTCTTTTTTTTTAACCAAAAATATATGCGCTCGCACAATGTATTTCAGTCCTTTACTTAAGTTTCTACGAGGGACAGCCGGGGTAAGAAATCCAAGGTACTCGCCGCCTCGGATATATGCCGTGAGCAGAAGCGCGCGGGTCTCGCGGTTTCCATATAATGGCCCCCCGCGAGAGAGATAGTCGCGTGCGTTCGCGCATCCGCACGGTGCAGCTGTTGCCGCGTGTGTGGGTGTGGGCCCGCGTTCAGCCAGAGAAACATACTCTCCGTACGTGTGTATATATATATATATATGTGTGTATAATATGTGAACAAGTTCCGCAGACTGTGTGTATATACGCGTATCGAGTGCGTACGCGCAGCTCCTCTCTCTCTCTCTCTCTCCTCGTGGTTATAGCTGCTGCAGGAGGATAGCAGGCGCGCGGAGCGTGTGGCTGCAGAGGCTCAGTCGGCCGCCGGCAGCCGCGCGCGACACACTCGCACCGACGTCGACCCGTTGCCTCGTCTTTTGTACACATACAGATATATATATGATACTCGAGAGCAAAGCTGCTCGATATTAGTGAATTGTAAACGCTGGCTGCTTTACCGTATTTTTTGTCGTTGCTGCAAGAACAGGTGGCGATGCCCACCTGAGTATACAGCGCGTATACTTGTTTTTCCTTTTGTCTCTCGGTGCGACTGCGAGTTTGATATTGTACGGTTCGAGGAACGAAAGAGGACGAGCGACGTTATTTAGTGTGTTTTGATTTTCTTGTTTGGTTTTTATTTGATTATTTTTTTTTTTTCTTTGTTCGATGGAAGTTTTTGGTTGAGCCGATATGAAGGTACTGGAAGGATTGCGGAGGGTTTGTGCCGATGCTCCTGGGATGCACTGGATGTCCGAGAGCCCGTCTCCGTGAGCTGCTGAGAGCTCGTGATTCTTACAAGTAAGTACAAATTGTACGAATTCTATTTGTTTTATTACCGGAAACACGGTAGATGCTCTGCGACTATCGATACGAAGATTCAGTTTTTATCATTCGTAGAATCGAATTTATTATTCTCAGCGATAAACTTCGGGTGCGATCGAATTCCTTCGGATGTTCTCAAAGTTTTTTTTTATGTTTTATTAATCTCATCGCATATTATGAATAATTATTTGGCTTGAGAATTCGGTGTATTACTTTTACCTTACGTCAGAATAATCGCTTAATGAAGTTTTGTTTACGTTGTACAGTTTAAGCAGTAAAAGCGATTATATGCATACAAATTACTGCAGGTGTAAACACGATACATGAAATTTCTACAACAAATTGTATGCAGCACCAACATAGTTTACAAATAATTTATGATAAATCTTAATGTATCTTGAATGGTAATGGGAAACCAGCTTAAGTAACAGTATATCGATAATATCTGATTACTATATCTTTTTTTCATTGTATCTTAATCGTTGGAATATTATAAAATGAAAGTTCTAAAACCCAATTATCAAATAATTCAACCTATACGTAATCTTGGTTTACTACGATATTACCTTACTAGAAGGCATAATAAGTCAGTCTCTTCGAGCGATAGAAAAAATTTAAATAACAAAAGAGCCCCTAACGTTATACCGAAACAAATCAAGACCATTCGATCCCTCATTCACGAGCCCTAATGCACTTTCAACTAAACGCCTCATTAATAATATCGAGGACTGTCAGTCGACGCGCACAGGCTAAAAGGGGGAAAATATATACACGCACTCATCTCTCGCAAACTTTCGAATCTCACGAGTATAGCGAACCGCTGTTGCTGCTGCTGTTCCTGCCACGGGCCTCTCTCGAGACACAGAGCATCAGGGAAAACGGAGTGCACGCATATGCATGTATATATATAGAGAGAGAAAAACAACGGCGTAAAGAGTGCAAGGCCAATCCGTCATCCGATGGAAATAGGAAGCTAAATATGCGATGCCGGGGGGATTCGGGTATAGGGGTTATATACACAGTAGAGAGCGAATTAAGAGAGAAATGCAAAGAAGAGCGCGCATGCACAGGTCGCCGTCGTATATCGCGCTTGTTTATTCACGGCTTGTAATGACGAGGAGGGGTGTATTGGCTCTTCTTTTTGATGGGAGTTTATGGGTGTTTTGTTAGGTGCGCGTATACGTATACAGAAGGACCGCGTTGCAAGTGCGGAGCAAACAATCTCGTAGACGGGTTGATTTTTCATTTGGATCGTCGTGGCAAATTGATTCTCAATTCAAGTGCTATTGCAATGCTTGAATAACTGGTTTATGTTTGTAAATTTTTTCAACTTCGTTTTTGATATACATGCCGAAAGCTATAGTTGGTATGTGCATAATACAGTCTTATAACATATAGCTCATAAATTATTCAGTAAATACTCGAGCTTATATACATTGACTCGTAAACTAAATAAAATCACCCGCAATATCGAAACAAAGAGAAGCATTAGTTCGCAGCGAAGACAAGCCCAGTCAATCCCATTGCGATACCTCCGCGTTATTTATGTATAAACTGAAATGCAAACATTGATCGAAACATCAAGTATACGGGAGCACAGTTAAAAAAGCTCTTTAACCGGAAAAGCACAAGAGCAAAAGAGAGAGAGAGAGCGCAAACTTGAAATCTCTGCTCGCGCGAGGCGCGCGCGGTATATGTACTGGCTTGCCCGCGAGCATGGCTAAAGCCGTCAGCTGCACCCCTTCGCATGCGATATTCGCCGATAATCAGTTCTGCCGGCGCCTTTTCAGCTTTCCCTCTCTCTCTCTCTCTCTCTCTCTCTACAGCAGCAGCCGTGTGCAGACTTTCTTCTCTCTCTGCTGGTGCAGAAGAGAGAAACGCGGTATGAGCGCACCGGGCGCGCTTCGACCATGCTATATGTAACCCCATTTATTTCAACAAGAAGAGCGAGAGAGAGAAGAGCGTGGATTAACGGAGCTTTCCTCATTTCTGGCCTTTCGCCGTGGCGCTATTTCCGGATTAATTATCGAAGTATCGACGCGGACCCTATATATTTTAGTTCGGTTCGCCGCCAAATAATTGCGATCCTTTTTCCCTTTTCCTCCTGGTTGTTTAGTTTTGGTTCTGTCTCCCGAATCGGGACCCGACTCGCAGGTGCGATAATCGATGATTGAGAGCGAACGAATGAATATCGGTACGTGCACAAAAGTTTGAATTGTGCTAGAAGAGCTGTTTTAGGTCGTCGATGGATTTTTCTGATGCAGGTTGCGATCAGAGGACTTAGGGTTTACGAATTATTTGCCCACGTTTCTTCTTTATATATCTCGGTCGAAACTGTATACCTGTTTTGAAATTTAAATGAATAACCGCAATCATGGGTTACCATCTCTTTCACCTTTCTTTGCCTAATACTTAATTCTCACTCGTTCAATCGCTAATTCAACTTTTTCATTTCACTATTATACACAATCAAATGCAAACGTAATTTCGCTCCAGCGCTTATCCTTTTTCGCAAAAACAGTGAAATACTTATAAATATCGAATTACGGTAACAAATAAAACTATCAATCCCGCATCGAACAATTATATAAATATTCGTGGATCAATCCCGCTATGAATATAATGTAACCGGAGCAAGAGCGACAACAACACACCGCTTGCACGTATAAAAATCGGATCTTCGCATAAGCCTCGTTGCGCGCACTGCAGCAGATATATAACCGCGCGCGAAAGAACCGCAACAGAAGCGAGATACAATCGAGTACATACCGACATCGACACCGTGTCCTTTTCTACATACCTTTGGCACCCGCCATTCATCTCGCTCCACAAATACGTCCGACCCTCCGCGGAATTGAATATATCGGCGATCGACTCAAAGGACGAAACGCCAGGTAAACAAAAAGCGAAAGACAAGCTGTAGTAGTAGTAGTATATGATCCGATCCGCGTCCCTTCCAAAGTCGAGTAGTACAGTTATATTGTGCAGAGATAAACGGGTGTCGGACTACGTGGGATCGCGCACAGTTATACAGTCGTTAGAGCGTATGCAGGGTTAAAAAGCTGTTTGACGAATGAAAGTAGCCGGCGCGCTATGTATGGCAGCAGACCTCTCCTGATTTCGGCATTGGATTTCTCTCTCTCTCTCTCTCTCACTCTCTCTCCTCCTGTCTTTCTCTCCTGCTGCTGCTGCTGCTAGCGCTTTTAGTGTGCGCGCGTGTTATACCGAAGTATTATATCGATTAACTGTTGGCAACAGAAGAGAGGCAGTGGAAAGCTTGTTGAGAGAGAGAGAGAGAGAGAGAGAGAGGGTGGTATACGCTGCAGCGGCAGCGACGTGGCTTTGGCTTTCCTATATTATTAATCTTTCTCTCTCTCGCTCCCTCTCTCTCTGTCCCGCGAGCTTTACGATCCGACTCGCTTGCGTCAGAGTACGCTAGAGAGAGAGAGAGAGAGAGAGAGAGAGCGAGTTTCTCTCGGCGTGTGTGCAGCGCGAGTCTGCGGGGAGAGAGAGAGAGAGAGAGGAGCGCTCGGCTGAAGCTGCCATATACGCGTCCGTCGACTCCAGTCAGGTGTTGCGGGCAGCTTTCGCGGTTCAAAGGGAATCAAGACTCACGACACGCCGAGATTCTATATTCCCCAGCAGATGTTACACACAAGAGTACAAGCCTGCAACCCCCTACCTCGCCTTCATATTGTATATATATATATATATATATATCTACCGAGCTCGCGGTGTCTTCGTATATACATGTATATGAGCATGTGTACGCAGTACGCGTGGGTGTGCAGTGTATATAAACAGCCCACCTGGCGGTACAGGTAGAACTTGCGGTCTATACACACGCGCGCGCGCGCATACATCCTTGTTCCGTAACGCGTTCTCTTTAACGTTGGATTTTCGCGAAACGCGCGTCATTGTATAACAATGTGCGTTATAATGCAGCGAGATTAAAAGTTTCGAGGGAACCGCGACGCCGGTGCCGAGATGAAAATGTTGCGCGTATTATACGCGCGCGCGTAGCCTGTAGTTTGAGGTGAGCTTTTGGGAAGCGAAGGCTGCGGGAATGTATGGCTGCGTTATAATCGTGAATTATGTACACGCGAGAGTCACCCGGAGGCGTACGACGAGATCCTGAAATCTACGCGATTCGTCGCTTGTTGCGTTTGATGTTTCGGCCGAAACATATATAGATTGGATCCACGCACATATTGTGTTGGCTACAGTATTTTAAATGCGTTGACGCTCTTCTTGTACTTTTATCAAAACTTTTGAGTATGGAAATATCAAGAATTAACTTCTTTTCGATGCTCACAATATGTTTCCGAAAAGGAATTCAATTTTATCGCAAATTAGTGCTATATATGTGTGTGTATAATAGGTAGCCTTTTATGCGTTGGTTGCGCGCGTTTGCCAAAGTTAATTACTTTTGTTACACGGGAGGGAATTGAAGTTTTCTTAATTAAAGTATATATATTTGTTTTCAGTGGGACTTTCAATCCCGCGCAGCGCATACATTTAATCGCGCATCGTTCAAATATTTAATAAGCACGCGTCTACGATAAGTTCGCAAATTCCAATTTGATGTTAATTCTTCTGAAACCCCATTAACTATGACCTATAATAAGACAGTGCACAGTACCAGTCGAGAAAATGAATACAATCTATTGACATTGAATTGTTTTGAAGCGTAAAGAAGAGCGTATCTTGGCATACCTACACCCACAGTTAATATAGGTAACAGGTTAAAAATCAAGCTGCACGTTACATGCACAAAAGTTCGAATAAAGCGTAAAAGCAATCGGAGAATGAACAGAAACACAAAGTAAGACAAAGATAAAAGTGGCTGCTGCAAAGTAAAACTAACGACACGCATATACACCCATAACAGAGCGTAGCCGCACACACGGACACACAGGATAAAGGATATAAAAAGTGGTCGGACGCAAGCCGAAGGGAAAATAGAAAGAGGTCCAGCACGTGCGCTTCCAACACCAGCCTGTGTGTGTGTGTGTGTGTGTGGCTGTTCGCGGGACTGCACAGGTCGTGTATATCTCCCGCTGCTACATCTGCGGAATGCCTCGATCGTATTCCACGGCGGTCTTTCCCTACATATACAACGCTCCCGCGTATATCTATACACGCGCGGTTTCCGAAGACATCAGCTCGGCTCGCGCGGAAACACAGCTGCACCACCTGACACACCGGTTATCCGCGCAGCGTCTGTGTCCGCGCGCGGCGATTCCGAACGGGGAGGTTCGATGCTGACGGACCCATCTGCAACTCTCTCTCTCTCTCTCTCTCTCTCTCGCGCGGGCGTAACGCACCTGCGAACATACTTGCGATATTGCCGCGTACATTGCACTGTATACATACCCTTTGCGGGGGAGGCGAGCACGAGGCTAAATCTCGGAACAATGCGTGTGTGCGCGCGAAGGGGGAGTTTAAATTTGTTGGAGGGAAATTTTCAATCGGAGAGAAACTGCAGGCGCGTTCGATCGGATCGATTTGAGGCGCCAACTACGAGCTCGAGTACTGGGTTTGCGGACGACAAGTGTTTTCTAGCGCGGCACTTTGGCGATTTTGCCAGCGCGAAACTATACGCGCAACTAGATAGGATAAATGCGCCATTACTTTTTTCTATTTGGATTTATGCTTCCGTTCGATAACTATTAATTTTAATGTCGATGCCTTTTAATTGAGAAATAAATTTATTCAATTATTTTTCTTTATTTATTAGAATATACAGAACATATATATAAAATATATCGAAAACGAAGGAGAGTATAAATTATAAAGGAGAATCCTTGAATTTTACTCAACTCAATTCTTACGTATACATATATATGTATAGTGAACAGCAGGACGTCGACGCAAGTCATAACCTCCACTGTCCCATACCTATATATATATATATATATATATACAGAATCACACGCTGGTACCGCGCGGCACAAGCCATGTATAGGATATATATACGTATACATGTACAGACATACGCGTGCACACAAAAGAGCACTGCGAGTGATTTTTCCTCTATGTTAGGCCGCGGGCGCCTGCAGCAGCAGCAGCAGCAGCGACGGCAGCAGAATGGAGAAGCGCGTATCTGCTTTTGAAGCGCGATTGATTGACAGAGCCAGAAGCCGCGAGCTGCGTCTCTACCTCTATATATATATATGTACATACGTATGTATAGTACACGCGATCATCGACGTGCGGGCACCGCTCTCTCTCTCTCTCTCTCTCTCTCTTTCGGGAAACCGACAAAACCATCGAATAACGCAATTCATCCCCGGCAGCCGCCGCCGCCGTTTAAACAATTTCGTTAGGTGCTTCGTGCAGCCGACGCTAAATAAAACGAAAACAAAAAAAAAAGAACGGAGAGAAGAATGGGTAAACTGGTCGGTTCGGTGTGTTGTGTGCGGTCGTGAAAGATTTTTGGCCCCGTGCGAAAATCAACGAGTCGCTGCTGGAGGTGTGTGTCGTGGGATGAAAAGGAGGCCGAGTTGTATAAGTTTGCAGGTGTTTCAGTGAGGAATTTTGAATGTTTTTGCCGTGGTGAAGAGTTAGCTTGGTTGTACAAAATAGGACGTTACATCGTGATTGCATGTATGCTGCTGAGTTCGTACGAATGGAGGGGGAGAAAATTTAATTAACAAAATTTAAAAACCTTTTAACGAGATACTTATAATGCACGTAACGAGATTTTTATTGTTTGGACATACTGCGCATACAATCTTCATCCCTTTTTTTTTATCTATAAAAGTATTCCCTAAACTTTCTTCTTAAAAATCGTCAGTTTATCGAATCAGGTTTTACGTGACTTTGTAAAATGAAATAGTTATAAAACTATGAGTCTTTTATAATTCATAAAAAAATCGAGCTGTATTTCATTTATGCGTGGTGTACCTGAAAGTAAAGTAAGTTAAAAAACTTGATTGTGCATAAAACATTTTTATTCCATTTAAGGTCGTAAAATATTATATTTGGTTCTTAAAACAAAAATCTGATTTCGACAATAGTCGGTTGTAAAACAAGCCAATATTAATTACGGTGTACTTTTGTGAAATTTTTATCAAACTTATTTTGGTTTAATTTATAAATTGTAAGAGATGAATTTGAATTGTTACAATAGTCAAAAGCACTCGTTACAATTTGACTAAATCGTTAATACGATGACGCGTTAGTATAACTATATGCGGTAGACATGGGTTATATATGTGCCTTATCAATGCACAAACGGAAACATAAGCACGTTCGTTCTACATAAATGACTTACATGATCTGTACGCGGTGATGTTACATCGTACCTGCATTTCGCGTGTAACCTAATGACGAAGCGTAATGAGTTAACAATACGCTAACTAGATTCCAAGTTACAATTAGTTATTTAAGTCTAAATTAAAGAAAATGTTAGATAGAACATTTAATTGTTATGTATACCATAATATTGTAGGGAAAAAAACATTTTTATTATATTTAAAAATCATAATAATTATGCATAAGAAAAAAAAAACATTTTTTCATGCTCACGCGAAAGCTGCCCGCGTCGTACGTTGCCAAATCCAAATCCCAATAAAATTATCGATCTACTTTAACGAAAAAAAGAAAAGAAAAAAAACTCCCCCAGTAAGCATCGACGCATTTCGGTCGCGCAAACGAACAAAAAGAAAAAGATGAAAAGAAACGCAAAGTAAAAAATCTTGCATAACAGTCACGAGGTCGTGCCATAATATTGCACGATCGCTTAACGAAGCATCAGCCGAGCTCTCACGCGCGCACAGCAGCAGGAACAGCGTCAGCGGCGGCGTATTATAGGAGTAAAAACCACCTGCATTAGCCATGATCGTCGTCACGTGTGCAGCCGGTATATACGATATGAGGGCTCGCACGGGGGCTTGACTATCGCGCATCACCGCAATACCCGACGAATCACCCAGATAAAAGCACACACACACACACACAGAGCCGAGGTTGATAGAGCGGTGTAGTATATGTACAACACACAAGTGCATCGAAGCTCTCTGTCTCTCTCTCTCTCTCTCTCTCTCTCTCTCTCGGGTGCGCGGCCGATTGTGCGTGACATTTTTACAATGAAGCCGCCTAAACGCGCGCGTGAGTACTTCTATACATAAAATACTCTCTCTCTCTCTCTTCTATGACGCGCAAAGAGAGAGAAAGGTATATAACGAAGGCGGTAGACATCTGGCCTCTGTCTCGCCGGGCCGTTCTAATATTGGAAATTTCAGCGAGAGAGAGAGAGAGAGCAACGCGCGCGAAGCCCGCTGCCGCCGCGCCATGTGCGGGACATATGTATAAACATAAGCCAGGCTGTTTCGCCGGCTGGCGCACCAGAGGCTCCGAGAGAGAGAGGCTGCTGCTTATACCGCGACCGCTGCTGCTACTACTGCTCCTTGCCTTCCTTTGAAAAAAAAGAGAAAGAAATGAAAAAGAGCCCGACTGGGCTACGAGAGTTAGCGGGACTGGTGACGATCGATTCGCGATTATATTCGACACGAGCTGTCCCTATATATATATATATATATATACGATCGTGAAAGAATATTGCAGTATGTACGAGCTGGGCTACTGCAGTCTTTCTCTCTCTCTTTTTTTTTTGTTTTCGAGGGCTGGTCATTGTTTGGTTGTGTATGTACGGTGCGTCTTTTTGGCCCGATTGTTTTAAGGGAGCCATTGTGCGTTGTATATACGTTTTGTGTGCACGAGCGAGGGATTGATGAAGCTGCACGTGTGTATATATAATACGGGAGTGGGTTTACGCGCTCTCGCCGCTCTGATAAACCAACTGTTCCTCTATATATATATATATATGCTCCCATGCGAGCGCGTGTATATATTTTTAGAAGTTTAATGAAGCTATTCAATGCGCCGAAGCCGATATTAAAGGTGAGCGCACTCTCTCTCTCTCTCTCTCTCTCTGCCTTGGGCGATATTGAATTTCTTTCTTTTTTGTTTTCCGGCGGATCGAACGTGTGTGTATACGCGGATCGTAGGCGAATTCAATTTTTTTTTTTCGGGTGCATCGTGCAGTCCCTGCATCCGCGCTGCTGATTATGTTATCGTACGATATTGCTGCGGGGCTACTTTTTATTATTAATATTGTGAATTTATTATACATATCCTTTTTATAACTAATATTAAACGTAGTCTTTACCGTTCAATATTTGTACATCAAAAGAGTTTTAGCGAATTTTATATGAAATTATTTTTTTTATAAGTATAGTTATTATATATCGCGCGAGAGCAGCTGAAAGAACCTTAAATATGCCTCGAATTGACTGATGGTAGCCGAAAGCTATTTTTTCAGCCTGTCAATCTTGTACAATTTAACCGTTCAAATAAATTTATCAAATTCGATGTAATTTATAAGTATCAGTTTAAACCAAGTGAAAATAATCTTTATTCGTTGAACAAAGCATACATCAGTTTTGCCTTCGTTATACACGTCAATTTTTTCTCCGCAAACATCGAATGTTGCGTTTGCGTTTGCGCGGCGCGCGCGCGCGGCCAATAACAGCTGCTGAATAACGTTAAAATAGACTGTGTGTTTACATGCACCAAAATGTTTCTCATGACTAAAGTTGACTCAGATGTATGTATTCAACATTAATAACGCATATGCTTCTGCCAGACGCTCTCGTATCGTCGTTGGTATACTGGATTCCCAGAAAAAGAAACAAAAAAAAACTTATGAATTATTTATAAAAATACGAAAGCGTTAAGAAATATTCACTGGATACTCACAAACATACATTTGCGCAATTCATGCTTTTAAAACTCAAATTCATCATGCGCGCGCAGAAATCTACTTATATAATAGAATCACGTATCACTAAATGCGAATTATATAGGCAGAAAGAATTCACGGGATACTCGAATTGCCGAGTTGCCTCGCCGCGAGTCCCGATCTATAAAAATGCTAATTATCGAAAACTTGCGGGAGGAATTAAGACGGATCGACGAGACTCCAGAGAGAGAGAGAGAGTGAGCGAGAAGGGTGAACGAATGCTGGCGAGAGAGGGAGAGAGAAAGGAAGAGCTTCATTGATTCGTTTACACGTTCTCCCTCTCCTCCCTCTGCACGCGCGGCTGCACGAAAGGCTCGCACAAGATGTTTTTCATCTCGGCACGGATCTCCCGCGGCGTGTGGCGCGTCGGCAGCCGCCGGGATTTCGTATAAGTCGGCATCGGCTCGCGGAGTGGAAGCAGCGGCGTCGGCCCGGCCACATCTGGATCCTGACAGCGTATATAAGTATGTGCGTTGAGGCGCACATGGCACCTGACCTCCTCCTCCTCCACCCCCACAAACTCTCTCTCTCTCTCTCTCTCTCTCTCTCTCTCTCAGTGCCCTCAGCACAAGCGCCCGAATGAGTCACGAACGATATTGCAATCTCTCTTGCAGGAGCTGGCTATAGAGGGGACACAGAGAGAGAGAGAGAGAGAGAGAGAGAGAGAGAGAGAGGCTATACGTACGTGACTTTTGCATATACGTGTTTTGCGGGAGAGGCAGAATGTATTGGAGGTGGGGGGGTGGGGGGAGGAAAGGGGGTTGAAATGTGCAGGATGTGTCACGCGCGCCTTGCAGCAGCAGCAGACCGACAGAGAACGGATTCGAACTTTTCTAATTACCGCAAGAACGCGCTCGCGCCAACCAGAGAGTGAGAGAGAGAGAGAGGAGAAAAAAGGAGCGCGCGACTGCTGCTGCTGCGGATGAGGATCGAGGCCGGAAGTCGCGCGTGGTATAAAAGCAATATATGCGCCTCGCGGAGGGGTGAAAAAGCTCGCCGCGCGGTAACGAATTTCGCTGAAGTGTATCGCTGCTTTGGGTTTGGCCGCGACGCTGCTGCTGTCCGATGTGCGCGGTGGTGACTTTGGCGGCTATGCACGTTTAACTGCGCGATGTACAATCTACTGAAGCCTTTTATTAAGGGAATCTGCGAAAAATAAGTACGTGTTTGCAATGAACAAGCAAACTCACTGTCTTACATTCAATTATGGACATTATGGTCTCTTTAAAAATTATATACAAATAATGTACGTCGATGTTACAATGAAATCCGAATATAATAAGCATAGCCATATTGAATCCTCTTTGTCGTATATCAGCGATTGTTCCTCACTTTTATATTATCGGTATCGCGCAATGCAACAACGCGGGATAAATAAAGCTGTTGAGAGAATGAGCCTCGCGAGCAAAAGCTGCGGATTTGTCGCTGCGGCACGTATATCACTTCCCGGCGGGGAGCGAGGATTCGCTTGTTTACTTAACTAAGCATCTTAACGAGTGACGCGAGAAACTCGTTCATCTTCCCAGACCCAGAGTAACCAACTTAATTTATCCCCCCCTTTTTTTGTTCTTTGTGAGGTTCTCGGTGTATTTGAAAACAAAATTTTAGACGCGTGGAATTTTGCGCATTGTTGCCGTTCGCTATTTAGAACGTATTTGCACCTCATGAGATTACAGTCATCGCGATGTATATACAATATTATAAATCATTTTGGTAATTTATTGCGAAGCTTTATGATCGAAATGACAGTTTCTATGATAAAAACTGTGCTGCGTCGTTAAAGGAGTATATACCCGTATGAGGGCACACGTATAATAGATATTAATAGAAAAAAGAGCTTATTTTGTACATCTCGTATAGGTGATTGTTAAACGAAGCGATATATTATGAATAGCAAGAACGTGACCGAAAAATTTCCATTGCAACTTCTGTATTTTTATCTTAAAAGCATCGATGTATTAAGTGCATCCTTGAGTACAAAGTTCATAATTATAGGATATAAAAAGATAGTGAAAAAGTAAATACTTTAATGTATTTTTTTAATCATAATATCATTCTCACATATTATTAAAAGTATAACAATTGAGAATACAATGTGCATCGATTGGCTTACTTCCAGTTTTATCGCATAACGTAATAAGATAGCGATGAAACCAATTATTACACTTTATGTATATTTCATCCGTGAAATGAAATAAAACACATTATTAACCGAGAGACACAAAGTACTTATTCATTATAACGACAAAAATATATTATCGTATTATTCGAATTCAAATATATAAAGCGCACACATTTCGTTTTATCCCACTACCCGATTACATTAGTCTCGCAATCAATATACCTACAATCTTTTAATCTCTCGAAAATTATTGAAATAATATACGATGAACTTATTTACTTTTGGACGATAACGCGACCATTTAATTAAATTATGTGTTTGTTGCATTGTTAATGATAAAAGGATTTATATTCTACTAAATTACTTTGAACAAAGTGCGGTATATTATGATATATATAATAGAGCTACGAAGAGAATCGCAATCGATTCACGTATGCAGACAATCTGCGAAACCTCCTTACCCAAACAGTCTCCGAAAATTCGCTCCTGCGTCAGCGCTAAATATCGTACCTCGACAGCAGCCTATACGAAAAAAAACACGCGAATTTTCAGAAAACTAAATAACGCAGCCGAAGCCTCCGCGCTTTTCCCTCAGATTTCTCCCAATGCCGCACCTTTTAATTCAATGCTTTTTTTCTGCTTACGACTCCTCTCCTTCTCTCTATCGCCACTTCTGCTTTATATCTCGAGACTCGTGCACACCGCATACGTGTCCGCGCGCGAAGGATAGAAAACAGCCGCCGCGGGGGCTCTGTTATATACATTATTAACGTCGATCCGCGGGCGGGTATTACGAGACTTTTGGCTATCGCACTCGCGCGAATCTCTGGTCTTTATATATATTGTTGCCTGCTCAATGTTTGTGGCGTATAAACAGATGCGTCGGCTATAAGGTTTTTCTGCTTGAAATTTGATATTGACTCGGGATCCTATATCCTACATAGTACGAGGTACATCGATATACTGCAGATAGTTTCAATCTGAAAAACTGTGGTTATTTGCGGTTTTGGCTTTTTATTATTAACATTCGAACGTAATTTCTATGCGTGCCTATGTATACCTATATATGCAAAGCTTAAATCGAGATTAAAGACGCATTGCAAACGTATATCCATATAAAAACACCACTAAAACGTCCGTTACGCCGAAGAAGTTGGCAATAAATTTCGAAGCCGAGGGGATAAAATGCTGAAATAAGAGGAAGGGGAGGATACATCGTTGCATAAACGAATAATAAGAATCGGCGGCGGGGGACGAGTGTAGGGAGGCTGCCGTCACTCATTAGGATCGCTCGGCTGCGCTCATCCTCGGTGCAAAACTAATGGTAAAACGCTGCGCGTTCCTCTCGTTAAAACGGCTATCGCGTATGCAGGACGAGAGAGCTTAAAGGACGTACGCGCGCCTCGCAAAGCACGTACAGCTAAATGTGTGAGTGTGTGCGCGTGTGGCCGGTGGACTACCGCTGCTGATGCTGCTCCTATACGACGTGGGTGGGGAGGGTCTGGAATCAATCAAATTCGAATCGCGAGGCGCGCGCGCGAGCGTCTGTTACCTCCTCTCCCTCACTACTGTGTCTCTATACTCGGCTGTCGCCACGATTTTTCTTTCTCTCTCTCTCTCTCTCTCTTTGCAATCTTTCTCTCGTTCTTCCACCCCTTTTCTCTCTCTCTCTCTCTCGCTCTCTCTCTGTACGTTTCTTTTTGCTCTGCGTTTCGAGCGAAACAGCCGCCATACGCGCGCTCGCGGGGCAGCTCCTTCTGCTTTGCTGTCCTTTTCCTTTTTTCTTATTTGCTGCACAATATATATTGTTCAATCATCATTATTCTTTCCTATATCACTCGTAAACGGATTATTTTTATTTTAAAGTTTTTGGACAGTGCTCGACCGTGTTTATACATACACTTGCTGCAAATCGAAAGTATTTGGCCAAAAGTATACAAACATTTATTTCAAAATGGATGTTCAAGGTTTTCCCTATACTTTTTATAATAAAATGCGTAAATTTTATAGGTTTAATAAACCGAGAGACTACTTTGCCCATAAATTCAATGTATTTAAAGTCCCTCATCTTTAACAATTAATTTCCCATTCTCAATCCCTCGTCCTGCATCTCTGTTACAGGGGCGTGCACTTCAGCTACAGTCGCGCGAATCGCAGGATGAAGGTGGAGGGCGGCGGCGGCGGTGGCGGAGTGGCGACGAGCACCAACGGCGCGCACCTCCACAAGATCAAGGTCAAGGAGGAGGCGAAGGAATGCGTACTGCAGCAGTCCTCCTCCTCCTCCTCCTCCTCCTCCGCCTCCTCGTCATCGGCGGCAGCGGCGATAGGAGCGAACGCCGTGGCAGGGACGAACAGTTCCTCCGCGTCGTCGCCGAGCGGCTCCTCGTCACCGACTCGCATCGGCGGTTCCGGACCACTGCAGCAGCCGATCGGCGCCATCGCCACCATCACGATAAGCAGCGGCTGCTGCGGCGCGGCCGAACTGCCGTCCACTGTCCAGGCCAAACAGACCGGCTGCAGTGCCCTTGCCGCTAACGAGGCTCTACCCGTTGATCTCGATCTCAAGAGCAGGCCAAAGGGTGAGCGTAGTACGTGCACGTGTAGTTGGCTGTAGTGTGCGTATGCAGGCTGTTTGGGCAATTGAGCGCAGAAGATTCCACCGAATATCTGCAGCAATGGGTTTTTAAGTAGAATCAGCCTTATTCGACGAGACGAGTGCATGCATTTATTACCGTTATGATTTTTATATTTTATTATACATTTACCAGGATATTCGATCCATAATATATTATAGTTGAGAAGAAGAATAATTGTAGCTTATAAAAAGATATTTACTTTTGTTAATTTGATTAATTCGAAGTTCGTTATTGCGAAAGGCAATTTAAAAATTGAGTAAATGCTTAAGAGCTTCGAAAACTAGTGGGTATCGCTAATCCATCGAGAAAGTATATAGCGCACCATTTATGCAACGCGAATAAGACCCGCAGTGCAACAAAAACTCTTGCCGACTTATACCGGCAACCCGTCGACCAAAATCCTCTAAACGACAATATGTACACATTACTTTCAGAGACACTCGGCCAACATTCCCGCAGCCATTCAGACTCTTATAAGCCCTTCGTAACACAAAAAGGTAAAGGGGGGGATAGCAAAAAGCTCCGACATCCTTTTCTCGCGCTCGCTCGACGCGTATTTCACCAGCAGAATTTTCGGCTACAGCACCCATGCACCGGGAATATACGCGCGCACACACAGACAGAGAGAAAGAGAGAGAGAGAGAGAGAGTCTGCATGAGGGCACCCGTATGACCTTCTCTCTCCCGTCCATCCCTCGTTTTCTCGCCGAGTTTCCAAATCGCTCGCGTCTCGCGGCCACGCAGCATTTAGCCCACGGGTTGGGAGAAGAGAGACGCGCAGCTTATCTAGACGGCGAAAGCCCGCAGGCACGATGATGCAGGAGAACTGGGACGTGCGCGCACACCAAACACCAGCTGCGCCCGCCTCTTATGCTCTACACACTTCGCTTTCAATTCTCTCACTCTCTCTCTTCCTCTCTCTCCCGTATATAATGTATGTGTACGATGGGATTAGAGCGTCGATGATTTTTAAAGACAAGCGATCTTAGTCGTGTTCGCAGTGGGATGTTGTTTGCAGCCGTAGTACAGATTCTCGAGTGATTTCCGGGGGATTATATGTATATAGCTGGAGCCCAGGGGGGCTCAGAGGGTTAATTTTTGACGCGGCACGAGATTCAGGGACTGGCCAAAGTGAGTGGATTTAGTCTGTGGCTCTGCGCGCTTATACTAAGTGATGGATGGATGCTTTACGAGGGATATTAAGGACCCGAGCTCATTTGAGCTTATTGAAAGTTGATACGATGTTTAGCTCGAGGCTCGAGTTTTATTTCGACTTGTCGGGTTTAGATGGCCAATAATTAATTAATCGAAAAGCAAGATTATCTTGTAACTACTTTGTTAAATAAGAATAAGTTCCATACTATTCGATTTTAATTTTTTGCTTTGAAAGTATTCTATTACGTAAGAACAAATATTTTTGTGTCTGCCATTTATTATTAACAGGAATTAACAAATAATAATAGATCTTCACTATATACACTGAGAAAAATGTTATAATAAATTTTATTATAACCTTAGCAGAAATTACTATAATACATAGCAGCGGTGAGAAATACTTTCAACGTTATAAAAATTACTATGTTACATAGTAAATTTTAAATTTTATTCAACTGGATAAATTTAATGCTTGAGAGTCACATAAAAGAATTTCGTTATACTGTCTTATATATACTTTTAAATATACAAGTTTCAACACACACTTAATGGTAAACAAATATAT
>UELU01138719.1:0-18463 GCA_900490025.1 Megastigmus dorsalis
CAAATGTACTGCCTACCACAAGAAGAGCAAGGGAAAATCCAATAGCAGACAATGAAAGTACTGCAACACAATCTAAACCATTGTGAGGCGGCGCATGACCTGCTTACCCAAACGGTCAGAGAGATGAGGGCAGATTTGGCCATTATAGCCGACCCGTATACGAGGCTAAATACGCAGGCCTGGGTGACAGATGCCACAGGCAAAGCTGTCATCTAGTCCTGCAAAAACCGGCCTTTTGAAGACAAACTGGACTGCACACACAGAGGATTCGTGAGGGCTAAGCTTGGAAAAGTGCATTTCTATAGCGTCTATGCCCCTCCTAGCTTGAAGATCGACGAGTTTAAAGACTTGCTCGACAAGTTAACCATGGATGCAAAGGAACACTCCCCCAGAGTCATAGCCGGGGACTTCAACGCCTGGGCAGTCGAATGGGGTAGCAAGGAACCAAACACAAGAGGAAATGAACTTCTGCAGGCAATGTCCTGTCTGGACATGGTCCTCCTGAATACCGGGACTACGCCGACGTTCGAGACGGACAATGGAAGCTCGATCATTGACCTTACCTGGGCCAGCTCCAATCTGGCCAGAGGAGGGAACGGATGGACAGTGCATGACATCTTCAATGAGAGTGATCATCGACTCATTAGCTGGACGGTGACAAGCGATCAAGCCAAAAAGAGACCTCCATATCAAAGGATGAACGTAAGAGGATGGAATGCGAATAAATTTGACGCGAAATTATTCCAAGAAGCATTTAACAGTGATTCCATAATGGCCAATGACGCACTAGAAGAGATAGAAAAAGTCATGCGCAGAGTTGCTCTTGCATGTGACGCTTCGATGCAACAAAAGCGCCCCCACAACGACTGTTACGTTTCCGTAACAGAAAATCGTATATGTCAATATAATTATATATTTATAAGGGCTCGAGTGCACGTCCCGTACGGACCCGACTGCTTTTTGTGGCAGCGCAAACTCTCTCCGGTCTCTCTCGGTACCTCCTCTTCTTAAAAGTTTTTTGTTCAAATTAATACAAGTTCTTACCTTATTTTAATAGGTGACTTATGGAACCTCGGCTTTCTTATGATTTTGGTTTTATTGGTTAAAATGTGGAATTGACTTTTTCCAATTCGTACTTCCTTCGGTTATTTTGAGTTTTATTGTGATAAGGTCTTCCTTCCGACTGATTTTTCTTTGTGGTATATATATGTATCAAAAATGCCCCTTTATCGGTAATTATTAATTTAGTATTTATTTTCTGGTAGAGTATGGTTACAATGGCTTCACAATTTGGTCCGTTTAATGGCAATTAAATCTTTCAATAGAATATTCTGGCTAAATTTTTAGACTCGGCTATCTGGCCGGCTCAACTCGCACTGCTTAACTAGAAAAATGCACCTCGGCTCAATGGGTCGGTATAGGGATGGCCTGTCCCCCCGCCCCACCGAGTCCGGCTGCAGTTTTCCAGCGTTGAAGGAGAGTAATTCTCCCACTCGACTTCGCGCTCTCCTTGCCTAAATCCCTAAGCTTGCACTTCGGGCGCAGTTATTTTCCCTTGGTACCTTCTCACTCGCACCCATGGTACAATTTTAAGATGGTTGTAGGCTTCTTAGCTCGTCACGTTCGGCTTGGAATTTTATGATAGGGTCGGATTACCTCGACTCAACTACGGCGACGGGTAATTGTTTGCTTTGTCGTAGACGCGTGACTGTATGTAAGAATTATTTTGTACTTTAAGAGTTTTATATTAATTTAGCCGGATGGTTTTTAGATTTTAACTATGGTTTTTGAATGTTTATTGTAATTAATTGTTGATTAATTTAGGTTAATTTATATAGATATTAGTTTTAAAGTTAATTAGGATTTTATTTGGTTAATTTATAAAATATAAAATATGCGTATCGTAACACCCTCCCCTTCTTAAAAGGTTCGTCGTCCCGAAGAACGCGGTTAGCATGAAAACGAGGAGAGAACAAAGCGAGTTTGGTCGGGTCGTCGAGCAGTAGTATACAGATTAATATGCGTTTCGCTATGACAGTAGTTTCGGGGTGGCATATATGTATGGTTTCGCAAATTACAAAGTTGTTCGTGGTGATATGGGTTTATTTCCTTTCTTCTTTTTGCAGATGGTAGATGACGGTGTATGTCGGTGACAGCTGGTGGGTTGATCGTGACGTGAGGTTGGTCGTGTGCTGGTGTAGGGGCATGACACTATATGTCATGGTGGTTTGATGGTCTGCCACCTGAGGCTATCCAGGCTGTTGTTGGATGAATCTCTTTGTCTCGACCTAAACAGACAAAGAGCATAGAGTGTATGTGTTCGAGGTGCAATGAGGTATGGTAGTGATGATGGGGTGTGTTGGTTTGTGGTTTCGTTGATGGGGATGAATGATCTATTGAGAACGATACAGCGTCCCGATTGCGAATTTGCTACTAATGTGCCCTTTCGCGATCGTTCGTACGGCTCGTTGTGGTGTGTGCCGTGATCGTGGTCATCGTACCGCAGGGTGTAGTCTCTTTTTGGTTTTGATATTTATTGACTTATGCCGGTGACTGATTGGTGCTGTCGTTGTTGGTGATGTGTCGATCCTTGTTGATGTGGCATGCTGTGGTTTGTACCGACCTAACGAGATTTCTTTTTCTTTTTTTTTGTGAGGTACCTGTAACTTGTCTTGTGTGATTAGTTGGTGGTTAGTGTTAGTGGGGTAGTTCCGGTGTGGTGTTAGTATAGGTGTTAGGTATGGTATCAGCCTAATTTTGCATAGGTCATCATGTACCATGAGGATAGGAAGGGTGGTGAGTGTGGGAGATATAACTTCCAGTTGATAGGAGTACAGGGTGTGGATTCTGCTGGCCAAAGAGCTGTGTAGCTTAACATTATAATTTTGGTTAATCGGCCGGAGAGCCGAAGGGTTATGTTAAGATACTGTGAAAAGATTCGTTCGAAAGATTTTATTTGGAGGATATATTTCGGGTTCTGGCGTTCAGGCGGGGGTTGATGTCTCAGAATTCACGCGAGAAAGACGGTTTTTCCGTCGCATGGCTTGTTTTTTCAAATGCTACTGATTCAAGGAGATCCATGTAGGGAATTGTTAGTCAGGATTCAGTCATCCGGCGATCAGTCGGTTCTACAGCTACCATGAAAGGTGCACTGATCGACTACTCGGGCTACTGTGCTCTATGAAGTGCAATGCTTGGATTCATGATGTCCATGCAGGAATAATCCAATTAGGGACCAGATTTTGATCCTTGAATTAAAAAGAAAGGTATCAGAATTTACGTAGTTTAGTACCACCATTTCTGTGAGTATATATATATATATATGTACTCTCCAGTTATTTCATCATATACCTTTGGTGAGGAGGGGATAGTTCGGTTTATTGGTGAGCCGTGTTTCCCGCATGAATTCGAATGTGGTTCGAGATAGAATCGGAAGACTGATGTTGGGTGAAAGGTACGCTGGTATTGATGAATAGAAATTCAGTGATTTTGTGTTTAACCTTGTGAGAGAACATTTATTGACTATAGCTAAAGAAAAAGTAGTTACATGTGGTTGGTAATTTCGATATTGAGTTTCATAAACGTAGTATTACAATTAAATTTTCCTTACATGTCTATTTTAATGCTAGATAATTGGTTGTCTTTATTAGTGTTATTTTTCTTTTGTTTGGTGGTTTGGTATGTAGGTCTTATAGTTCGGTGGTTTCCTCTGGTGGTGGTGTTGGGGTTTCGTTGGCCCATGAAAAATATTCAGGGTCATGTGCCAGGGCGTGGGGCAGCACATCCACTCCGAATTCTCCCTCTAGTACTGGTTGTGATAGTGGAACTGGTTCCTCTTCGTTGGGTGTGGGTGGTTTATTATGTATTAAATTTCTAGATGAGAGGGGAAGTCTGGTGAGCTCACCAGCATTCCACACTCATAGTGGTTGATCTTCAGTGAGCCTTTATAATCTATCAGTACCCGCGGTAGTTGGTCCAGAGCTAGTTCCACACTTCTTAGGTGGAAGAAGCCCACGAACGCGGTGTGCCCGCTCTTCCCTCGGATCGGCCTGATATACTCGACCACTTCGAAGTTAATTATATCCGCGTACACTTGCGCCTTGGTTTTGTTAGGTGGGAGGAGAACATGGATCCTCCGTTCGGTTTCGTCCTCCATGTCCCGTGTGTTCGTCCGTTCGGGAGCCTGGGACGGACTAGGTTTTGCTGCGGCCGTCATCCTTGTTTCTTGTGGCGGTTGGTGTGTGGTTGTAGTTTTGGTTTCTGGTGCTGATGGTGTCGCGTTGGTCTTGTTGTGGTTCTTTAGGTGGTGGATAAGTTTGGTTATGTTTTTCGCATCGGTCTTGATTTTAACAACGGAGACTGGCTCTCCGTTGATGTCGGTCAGTAGCTGGGCCGACGTGATCGGCACCAGTTCGCTGAGTTGAGAGGTGATCCTCCCTAAGTTGGTGGTTTTTTGTTTTATGAGTAGAGTTATCTGTAAAGGAATTGATAAGTTAGTGGTTATTCATATTGGTTATTGCGTCATAAGGGGTTTTCGTATGTCTTTTGTGGGGTCTACCCTCATTAGGGTGAGGTAATCCATGAGTTCTTCGATTTCCGCGATCGTGGCTGTCGGGTAAGTCTTATTTGGTCTTCGTTTTATATCTGGTGCAGGAATCAGTTCGGTGGAGTCCCAAAGGACTCCTTGGAATGGGTCTCCGTTTATTCCTGCTGCCTCGTCGATGACTATCGGGCTCGGGGGTTTGGGTGTTGTGGTTTGGATGACTTTTATGTCATAGGATTGGGGGGAGTGGTGGTTGGTCGTATTAGTTTCGTCGTTCGTCGGGTCGCAGTTAATTGGTTCTGGTGACGGTATTAAGGGTCTTACTTCAAAACGCCCAGGGTCAACTGTTAGACTGATAGTTGGCTAACTGTTAACTGTTAATTGGCGTTGTACTTCACATATTTGGTTGTGATGGTGTAGTGTCCTTGTCGATACCCAGTTTTGGCATGGTTCGTGAAAAGTCTTAGGTGGTGGTGAGAGTGTTCCTTTTGGTAGTGTTTGCGGCTTTGCTCTTTTGACTATATATGGTAATGTTTTGTGTTGTAGTGCTTTTGTTGCGTCGTCAGTGTGTATGTAGACTATGTAGCCATAGTGTCCGTTGCCGTTTTGTCCTGTTGTAGTGTAGCAATAGTCCATAGTCCCGTACTTTATAAAGTAATGAAATTACTGTTGTTTGGTTCTTGGTGGCAGGATACAGAATAATCTGTTGTCTTCCTGTACTTCTGTCAATGGTTTTACAGTAGGTGTTGGTTTTTTTGTAGTTTCGGGTTTGGGTGCGGATGTTTGGTTTGTGTAGCGTAGGTAGCCGCGGAGGTCTTGGAATTGGATTTGTAGGTGTATAGGTGAGGTTCGGTTGATGTTCTGGATCCTCCCGTAGCTTTCTAGTAGGTTTACCAATTCCCATAGGGGTGCATTTTGGTCATGAGGCACTAGTACGCAGTTGGTTGGCTTTGCCATCGTAGGTTTGTTTGTTCCTGTTTAATAGTGTTTTCGTTTATTTAAATGTAACTGTCATGGTTTTACCCTCCCCTTCTTAAAAAGTTATCGACCCGATAACGCGGGAAGTTCCGCCTTGAAGAGGCTTGTCCCATTAATAGTTAAGCTCCGCTTCTTGTTGGGGTAGTTTGTGTGTTTTGTCGGAAGTTGTCGCATTTTCAGTTCAGGGAGTGTTTCTACTAGGAACCGTCGGTTTTGGTTTGTCCAAGTTTATTACTGTAGAGTAGGAGGATTTGTGAGCGCGGTTGTTTCTGTATCGTAGTATAAGTAGTATAGTAATAGCGGTAACAATAAGTATTTGTACAGTAAGTCCGCCATAAAGTGTATAGTTTGTGGTGTTTATTTCTCTTTTATGGTTTTTAATGTTTTGTAATTTTTCTATTATTTTATGGATCGATTGTTTTCGTGTTGGCCAGGAGTTTCGACTGGTTGTTTCGATATGAAGTTCCTCGATGTGGTTTAGTAGAGATGGATATACTTCTGTGATGTTGAGGGTTAACTCGGGTTTATATATATATTGTATTTCCGTTTGTCGCTGGTTTTCGCTCATGAGCATTACTTCCAGAGTGCTTGCCCTGCATCCCTCTGTAAGTTTGAGTACCCCTATTCCGGTTTATTGGACTATTTTGTTTGGGTAGTTGTTGCAGCTTATGCGTATGGACTCTGGCTTAGGTGTTGAGAAGAGCCATGAGTTTTGAGTTTTCAAGTAATTCCACTGTATCTGGTTATTGCCTGTTATAATTACTTCACATCTTCGAAGATGGTTGACGTCAGGTCGCAGTAGCATGTTTATTTCGCAATCATTGGTGTTTGAACTTAACTTGATAGGTTCGACGGCAGTACATATGTAAGCGTAGTGTGTTTTAACGCACTCATTTAAGGTGTCGTGGTTGAATTTCAGATAGTTGTAGTGATCTGCGCTCAATGCCAGGTATCGTTGCGATATTTCGATGAATGCGGAGCTCGTTGTTAGGTTGTTTATTATCTGTGGGACCATGAGTGGGTGGAGTTTATATAGATCGTATGGTGTTATTGACACCAATGGAACATGCAAGATGATTAGTACGCGACCGTTCTTCCTGGTTGCGTCGACCTTGGAGATGTGTGCCAATTCTTCAGGACGTAGGTGTTGAGTTGGAATTGGTAGTTCCCCATGATCCAAAGAATTTCTGAGGTCGTTAATGATTTGTGTCAATAAGGTAGGCTTTATTAGATCCGGGTGTACTTGTCTGTTCTTCAACTGCGAGAAAATGGAGTTCATCTTCCGTGTTGTTTCTATTTGGTGATTGAGCGCTGCTATTAAGGTGTTTCCGTAGTTGGATAAAGTTAGTTCGTAGCTGAGTGCATCATTTTGATCCATTACTTTGACTATTCTTGTGTTAAGTATTTCTTCGATTTTGATCAGGGCCCTTGAATGGAAGGTTGTGATGTTGTATAACTCCTCTACCGCTCCACTGACTAGGTGTGATTTTTGTTCTATGAGGTTTATCATTTTGGATTGGTCGAGGTATAATTGATCTAAATTGTGATTGATCACGTCTATTTCGTCGTTTGTTGCTAGGCCAAACAGACTTTTGCTAATGCTGCCGATGAATCCAAGAGGTACTGTTCTTTTGGCCTTTATGTTTCGTGGCGGTCTTATGTGGTTTTCTATTTTGACATCTAAGCTGGAGGTATGAAATTCCATATCGGTATGTGTTTGTTAGAGTTCGTTATATTTTAGCTCCATCAAGTCTGTGTTTAATGCTAACTTGCATCGTTGTGGGGCCAATACTGCTTGGCATTGTCTGAGTAGGGAATAATATTTTTCCAAGGGTTGTGAGTTTATGGCTAGTCCAGTAGTGTCCCAGTGGATGATAATCCTCCAGTCAGTTGTTTTCAAGCGCACAGTGTCAAGTCGCTCGTAATATATGCCTGGGTTGTTTAGGATTTTCTCGATGTCGAACATTTTTCTATCTTGGCCATTTGCCAGCGCTGCGATCAGCATGATTATCCAAATTTGGTTCATGTTGTTCTCTTTTCCTGTAAAATTCCGTTGAGGTTAGTCCGAGTCCTCCGTTCTGGGGTGAGCAATTTTTAGTTTGTTCATGTGTTTTCATACTGTTTTTCCATTTGGTAGTTAGAGAACGACATTGCTCCGTCCTAGAATTTCTACGATTTTTAAGGGTTTATTGTAGTAACTGTCGGATTTACGGTTTCGGGGCTCATTTAGGATGTACGCGTAATCGCCAACTTTCGCGTTTAGGGGTTTTGCTTTTTTATCATAACGTTCTTTTGATTTGAGTTTTGCTTTAATTTGGCTTTGGCCGGCCTGTACGCGCATCTCGTCTAGGCGTAAGATCAAATCGCGTAGGTCGGTGTTGTAGGTCCTTAATTTTTCGTCGCTGGGGATGTGCATAGGGAATCGCGCGACACGTCCGAATACTAGTTCGAATGGAGTAAATTTAGTCGCGGCATGTACGCTGGTGTTGTATGTAAAGGTAGAGAAGTGGGCTAGGTGATCCCAGTCATCGAATGATTCGGAATAATTCCGGATGAAGTCGATTAGTGGTGCGTGGCTTCTCTCAAGCGATCCATTGGTTTGCGGTCTGTAGCCAGCGGTCGTTAGCTGATTGATTTTGAATATGTCTAACATTGTTTGTACGATTTCGGAAAGAAAGCTCGTTCTTCGATCAGAGAGAATTGCTCTGGGAGCTCCAAAACGGCAAATCAGATGCTTAGCCAGTGCATGTGCGATCGTGGTCGCTCTTAGGTTTGGGATTGGTACAGTAATGATGTATTTTGTTAGGTTGCATTGCATCATCAGTAAGTGACAATTACCTCGGTTCGTAGTTCTCAGCTTCCCTACTGTATCGATTGATACCTTGTCAAAAGCGTCTATTGGGGTGTCGGTAATAATCATGGGTTCTTTGGTTTTTGATGGTTCGATTTTCTTTTCTTGACACCTGGCGCATGTCCGCACAAAGTCTAGGATGTCATTTCTCATGCCCGGCCAATAATATGGTTCGCGGATCTTTTGATAAGTCTGATTGATACGCTTATGTCCGCCGATCAGGCTGTCGTGTAAGTGAGAGATTATTTTTTGTCGTTCTGGTTTGTTTGGTAATTCCACTTTGCCATAGTATATGGTTACTTTGATGGTTACTTGATGGTTACTTTGATGGGTGTTTGGTTAAACGTATTGAATAATATTTCGGTTGAGAGGCCTGGTTCTAGTGTGTCAGAGAGTTCTCCCCTTCTCGAAATTCGCAAGCTACTTAGGTTTTTTCTAAGTAGGACTGTTTTGCGGTTGTGTAAGGTGTCCTTCAGCATGTTGATGTTAATGGAGTCGTTAGATTTTTCTTTTATTATCAACGAGAAAATATTGTGGTTTTTGTAAGAACTAGTTATGATTTTTCCTAGTCTTGTTTTTTTTTGTTTAAGGGGGAGCAAGTTTATTGCTCCGATTTCGGTGAGAAGTCGGGTGATTGCAGTGGTTGGTTCGCAGTCTTGAGATAAGAAGTGTACAAGGTTATCCCTTTTGTAAGTCAGGCATTCTCGTGCTGACATTACATTGTTCCTTAAGATTGGGGGGATGCTTATATGGTTTAAATCGGTTGACGGTTAGTCGGAAAATTTAACGTTCGGTTTGGTGTTGGTTGCGCCTAGAGGCGTACTTCGGGCAGCTGGGGTGCCTGTTTTAATATTGGGGGTCATGGAAATGGCCCTGTAGTGGTGAGTTAAGTTTTCCGTTTCATTCGCTTCTTCGTTATTTGGTTGAGGTGCGTCAGCTTGAGGTTGAGCTCTAACTTGGGCCTCTGCTACAGCTAGGCGTTTTGGCTTCAGCTTGTTTTACCAGTTTCTCGATTCGGGCTTCTAGTTCAGTATCATCTGGGTACATTGGATCGTATTTATCTCTTTCGTCGAGGATTGACCGTGTTATTTCGTCTACTTGCGCCCCGTCTGATATTCGGGTTGGGAGTTCCGGTACTTCGTCGTCTTCGAATTCATCGTCAGCGGAACCATACTGGGCGAAGGTAGTTTGCTGCGATTGGCTAAGCTTTGATTAAATCTGTCGATTGATTTTTGGAGGGTTTGTTTGGTTACTGGAAAATTTGACTTTGTCGGGTTTTCGTCGGTGTTTTCATCTTCGCTCTCTGCGTCACTGGAGCTATTGGGAGCCGTTGATATTTCAGTTTCTATAGATCCGGGTTCGCTCTGGCGTCAATTATCTAATACTTTATTTTCGGTCAATTCGAACCTTATTACACTGGTTCTTGGATCGGCAATCGGTGGTCGGTTGTCTGAAGGATTATTGGGGGTTTCATCTCGATCAGTGATCCCTGTTGATGACAGCATTGATCCCATTGACATGGAGAGACGTTCGTCCCTCTGGTCGGAGGTACTACTACCTGATTTTGTTGACTCATCATTTGCCAGTTTGGGTTGGTTTAAAGTTTTGGTTTTGGTTCCCACTGTGGTTGGTCGGACATTTGGAGTCTTTACTGCAGTATTTTTCCGGGGCAAACCGGATGTGCTTGCGAGTGGTGTGTCGGATTTTGGAATTTTGGCTCGTGTACGGTGAGCTATTACACTATGTTCCAGATTTGGCATGTCCTTATTAGTTTTTGAGCCTTTAGGCCTTCCTCGGGGCGGAGCTGTTGGTAGGTCCCCTCCTAGAGTGTTAGCTCTAGGTCGAGGCCGCTGCCGTTTAGTTCCTTTTTGAGGACCCTTTTCGAGTACTAATATTTTTAGGACGGGGAGGTTGGAATTACTTTCCTCCTCTGTAGGCTGGTAATTCTCTTTGGGCATGTCTTGCGGATTCCTAGATAGTGCATCAGCATTGCAATTTAATTTGCCGGGTTTATATTTGAAAATGTAGTGGTAACCAGTGAATTTGAACATCCATCTCATTAGTCTGTGGCCAGGGTCCGTACGGTTATGCATCCAATTAAGCGATTCATGATCGGCTATTAGGGTGAATTGTCTTCCTAGTAGGTACGGGCGGAATTGGTGCATGGCATATAGAGCGGCTAAACATTTCTTTTCAGTGGTACTGTAGTTCTGTTCGGCTTTGTTCAAGGTCCGGGAGAGGTAGGCCACAGGGTGGTCGAAACCTTCCTTTTCTTGACTGAGCACGGCTCCGATAGCGTAGTCAGAGGCATCGGTGGTTAGGGTAAAGTTTTTAGTAAAGTCCGGGAATTGGAGGATTAGGTCACTGCAAAGGCGCATTTTGAGGTCCTCAAAGCTTGCTTGTTGCGATGGTCCCCACTCGAACGATTGTTCCTTTTTGAGTAGCCCGGAGAGTGGTTTGGCGATTTTTGAAAAATTCTCTATGAATCGTCTATAATAGCCGGCGAGGCCTAAAAATTGGCGTATATTTTTCGCATCCTTGGTCTTGGGAAGTTTTCTACTGCAGCCAGTTTATTTGGGTCTGGTTCTACTCCTTTGTCACTTATTATGTGTCCCAGGAATGCACTTCTTTTCTTAGAAACTCGATTTTGTCTGGTTGGAGTACCAAGTTTGCGTTTCTTAATCTGGTAAATAGTTTCTTACTTTCCGTTCGTATTCATGCAGGTCTTTGGCGTAAATTACTACGTCGTCTAGATATACTAGCATTTCGACGTTTTGTAACCCTCGTAATACAATATCCATTAATCTCTGAAACGTTGCTGGAGCTGTTTTCAGCCCGAACGGCATTCGCTTATAGTGGTAGTGTCCATTTGGTGTGCTAAATACAGTTTTCCATTTATCGTCGGGGTTCATGGGAATTTGATGGAATCCTTGAGCGAGGTCGAAAGTGGAAAAATAGGTCGCTCCGCCCAACTGATCCAGAATGTCTGCAATGTTAGGTAGTGGTTATGCATCCCCGGTGGTTTTCTTGTTCAGTTCGCGGAAGTCGATGACCATTCTCCATTTTGGTCTTCCCTGACTATCGTTTTTCTTGGCGACAATCCATACAGGGTTATTAGCAGGGCTATTTGAAGGTTCTATTATCCCGTCTTTTAATCCTTTCGCGACTGTTTCTTCAATGACTAGTTTGTGTATCATTGGGTAACGGTACTGCTTGGTATGTATTGGCATATCGTCGGTGGTTAGTATATGATGGTTTACCAAATTAGTGTGAGGTAATGAATCACCTGGTATTAAGAAAGTGTCGTGATATTCGTCGATAAGTCTGTCTATTCTTTCTCTTTCTTCTTCATTGAAATGATCTAGTTTCAATAATTCTTTTAGCAGGGTAATTCTCTTTGTTTTCTCGAGTATCGGAGTGCCAGGTTTCTCATCGTCCGTCTCGCTATATTGATCGAAGTAAGGAAGGGCATATTCAAAGGGGAGTAGTTCCATTGGATTTATTTCAATGGTGGTGACGTCGTCTAAAGTGTTGATAGCAAAATTTTTGCATGTATGCTGGTGATTTGTTACCAGGCCTTCTCCGATGAAGATGTCTTTATTTCCCACGTCTATACGGGGAATGTATCCTTCTTGTAAGTCGTCGTTTTTCAAATCAATTTCGATCAATTGCTTACTTGTTGCTTTCAGAGTGTATTGTCGATGGCCGTTAGTTGGTTTGGTTGGGTTTTCTGTTAGGTATTCGGATTCACTCTGAGGGTCGGACATAAAGGTATCTTGGAGTTCATATTCTCGTTTTTGGTTGAAAAAATTCGGCGGATTTACTTCGGGGGTGATTCTTTTTCCGTGCACGAATGACTCTTGTTCTCAGATCATAAATGGAATTGGGTTCATGACATCTCCTGATATCATTAGTGTTTCATAGTGATAGGAGATAACTCCTTCTTCGCCCTTCATATAATCTCTGCCTAATATACCGTCATGTATAATAGGGAAATCATTTGGTACTACGTGAAATGGGTTTTTCTTTCCCTTGATGGTGAGGAGAGTGGTCTCTAAGGTTTTTAGTGTTTTTGGGGTAATTCCTTCCAGTTCAGCCGAATCGCTTGTATCAATTAGTACGGTTTTCGCAAGGGAACCCAATTTAATGAGCCCTACTGAAGCTCCAATATCGACCATAAAGGTTAACATGGGCCATCTTCCTTCCGGTATTTTAAAAGCTACTGCGGTTGGACGGTTATCCGGTTCATGACTTCCTCCACTTCCTCCACATTCAGTAATGAGGACCTCGTTTGGTCCGCTATTGTTAGTACTTGTCGAGTTGGGTTTGGGGGTGATTAATTCTGTTCTGGGCTCGCTCTCGGGGTTTCGCGGCGAGCCCGATAGGAGTTTAAATCCTGGTTGTTATCTTTGGCTCGTAGATGATCGACGTCGGGATCTTCTTCGCGTCGGAAAGACTCGGGTTTGTAAGTGTAATTAATCAGTCCGTCGTTTTGACGTGGGTATCTGTTATTCCAATTATTGGTTTCATATCGTCGATTAGGTTCGTCGGTTGATCTATCGTTGTTTGGGCGATTATCATAACGGCTTGGTTCGTTATAAGATTGACGGTTTGATTCGTATCCTCGATACTGCCTGTCCGGGTTGGGTTGGGTTGGGTTATCGTACCGGGAGTTGTTCGGATTTGGTTGGTCTCGTCGCCAGTTGTATTGACTCGATGAGTAATCTCCTCCTCGACGCTGCGGCGATGGTTCTCTCCGGTAATAATTGCGGTTTGTAGAGTAGTTTCCTTCTCGTCTTGGTGGTGACTATTCTCGTCGATAATAACTGCGATTGGCCGAATAATCTCTTTCCGGCTATGGCGAAGTTCGATAAGTGTTCGGAAATGATGGGCTTCGGGGTCGCGAATCGCGGGCGTAACGTACCGACTGGTATCGTGGTTCCTCCGATTGCCAGTTATTAGGACGTCTGTCTTGGTTATAGTAATAATTTCGCCGGTTTTGATTGTACGAAGCTGCGGAATACTCGGTACGCTTCCAGTCTTCGGGTTGAGTGCGATGATCTTTTATTCTGGTATCTGGAATTATCCTGGCTTCCATTCTGGTCTCCATTCTCACCTCTTCTTCGTATGCATGTTGGAGGGTATCTGGTTGTCCTGCGTCTACTTGTCTCGCTATATCGGGATGTAACCCGCGTATGAAGACGTCGATGGCTATTTGGTTGAGTGGAGTCATTTGTTGTTCGAGGGTATCGGCATTTGTGTTGGGTGATTTTTCTTTCAGCGAGTTTTTGGCTCCGCTGAGTAGGATATTCAATTTATCGTGAAAATCTACTGCCGTGTCTCCTTGTTTCATATTTAAGCCATTGATCTTTCCAGTGTAATACGCATTGTTTTTCCCGGGGGCGAATCGGTTTTTGAGGTGGACGATAAGCTCGTCTATTGTATTAATCGTTTTACCATACATGCTATCCCGAGCCTTTCCTTTTAGTCGTCCTAGTAAAGCTTTGCAGTACTGCGTCTTCTGTTCTGGTGTGTTGAGGAAAATTTCGCCGTTCCGAATGTCCTGAATAAAATCCTTAAGCGGCATGCTAACGCTATCGAAGTTTCGAATTCCGATGAGAGCATTTTGTAGGTTATGGCTGTCTGCTATGGTAGTCATTTGTTGCTCTGCTTTGGTCGCCATATTTGATGCCCGGGTTCTTTCGGTTTCGGCTGTGATTATGCGGTCCAAATCGTCGTCGTCGGCGGCGTTCACGAGGTGGTGGGGGAGCGAAATTTTGAGCAATTGGGAAAGAAAAAAGAGAGAAAAAAAAGAGAAAAAAAAATTAAAATTTTACGCGACGAGAGGGGTTTTTATTTTGTTCTTTTATTTAACGGAAGCGTTGTCGTTCTTTGGTTTTTAGTTGAAATTGTTTAGTGTCCTCTTCGAAGTTAGTGATGAAGTGATGAGAGCTACCTTTTTGATTCCCTTTTTTTTATATTGTTATCGTGATTGTTCAGTTTATTTTGTCGTTTGTTAATGAGTCCTTAGTTATTCCTGTTATTGTACTTGTCTTGGTGGGTTATTTGTTATGGGTGCTTATGAATAGATAGTACCAGATAATAATTGCATAGGAGTACAAATATATATATATATGTACAGAAAAATTATAAAATAGATACAATTATTATATATGAATATAAGATAAAATTATAATATATACCGGGCGTATACCTTACTTATATACATATGTATAGATTATATTACTAATTTTGGTTTGGTGAGTGGCTCTCTTCGACTATTTTTGCTAATTGTTGTGCGCAAGGTCGAATTTAATTATTAAGATTCGAAAATTAGAGACCCAAGAACTTGTTAATCTCTTTTAATTCGGTAATCTTAGATACCAGTCGATTTAGTGCGGCAGCGAAACGTGCAAGGTTTTTTTTTCCTATTTGGAAAATGGGGTTATTTATTGCTATAATAATTGTTATTTAATATATGAGTGTGGGGGCTAATCCTTGAGTTGATATTTCTGAGTGTTTCTTAAAATGAGTTTATATGAAAATTTGGCTTTAATCTTGATTATTAATTAAAAAATAGTTTCGGATAATCGGTATTCAGGTTCAGGTTTGTTAATATATTTATACCAAATTTGGAAATAATATATATATATAAAAAAAAATTTAAAACAATCGTGTGAATACAAAAAAAATTATAATAGTTATGCACGTAAGTTAATTATTAGATATAGGCTTTAATCTATTGAAAATTTGTGTGAGCAATTATGAATAAACCGTATATAGGAAGCGTTAATAAAAAAAAATCGTTAGTTAATTAGGATTGGGTTATTTTACTATATATATATATATATAAAGAAATAAAGACTATACATGCAAAATTTTATATTATTGTATATTGGCTAAAACGCTTTAAATGATTAATAATCGTTAGAAATTTAAATAATACGTATAGACTAGAAAATAAAATTTAATAGTATCAATAGCAATCTATGTGTTTATTATTGAAATATTGGTTTGTGAAAAATAAGTGTGTTATTGATCGTGATAACTAGAAGAAAGATAATTTGTATAGAGTGTTCGATATTACGACTGACAAGTGTAAAATTTTGTATAAGTTATTGGCAAATATTGTACGATAGACGTAGAAGTTAAGATAAAATTTAAATCAATATTCGTACAACTCCAGAGATTGTACCAATTTTCTAATATATAGCTGTTACTCTTTTTTTTTATGATAAAAACAAGGTTTATTGTAAAAAGATATTGATAAATTTTATATTTATTTAAGACGTGAAATAATATATTTTTAAGGGAAAAGAGAGGAAAACAATTCCGTTGGTTTGTAATTTTGAGACTTGAAATTCAATAATTAATGAGGGACGTATTTTCTAAATTTCTGCCAGTTATTTAATTGGTCAACTGAGTTGTCGGAGTAAGAGTATATCATACAAAATGTAACGCTATATAAGTGAAATCGGTATATAAATTGTTAGGTACAATTATAATAGCGAATAGCGGTATGTTCTTGAATATTTATGAACGAGCGAAGCGAGCTTTCTGTGCTAGTTTATGAATTATTTCTAGCTAAATTTCCTACTAAAATTAGGGTACTGTTTTATAGTGCGTATATTATATATTTAGTTAAAGTTATAGGTGGTGGTGATTGATTGGGTTGGGCTATATAAATTCAAGGGTTAGGGTAGAGATTTGTTAATCCTTAGTATAAAACTAAGTTTCCAAATTTTCCTGGTTTTATGACTATTGGCAATCGGCTCCACGGGAGTTTTATGGCCTTTTATTGCCCGTCCCTTTTCGTCGAAGATTAGGGAGCCACTTAGTCACTCGGCACGTCGAGTATAGTATAATTCAATACAGTTTGCAAAAGTAGGTATGAAATTCAGGTAATAAATAATTAACTGTACGAAACGTGTTCGGAAGAGAATTTAATAGTTGGTGAGAATTTAGATTGTTGAAGAATTCCGAGAAAAAAAAAGGTATTAATATTGGTTATCTCCTAGGTTAGTGGTTACTTGTTTTTAGTTTGTTTAGTATTTTAGGCTCATATTTTATTGAAGTGGTTTTTTAGAAAGTATCGGGTAATCTTACGATGATGTCCAGGTGTCCAGTTGAACTAGCGCGGCTTAGCTTTTACCGAAGTGTTACTCTGCGAGGCTGATTTCAAACTAAAACTTTTCCTTGGTTATTCGCATTAAATGTAAATATTAAATGTAAGATATTAAACTTTGCTGACTTTTTCATTTATATAAAATTATGAATCCAGAGCTGATTCTGCAGGTTTAGTAACCGAATATACGTATCGCGTTCAGAGAAAAAATTTTAGACGGAAGAAAGGTATATTATTTCATTAAAATGGTCAGCAAGTTTTAAATTTCGGTAACCTTATCGTTTAAGAAATTTGAGGGGTGTCGGATTACTTTTCGGCAATCGGCACGTCTGGATGTGCAATTTAATATGAGCGTGCTTGACAAAAATTTTCCGACCGGAAATCGTGAGAATGGATTGCTTTTTAACCAACGAAAATTCTCGAATTTAATTAATCTTTTCTTAGCAACGTGAAGCGAAGTAATAATTAATTTATCTTTTATGAGTTTTAGGTTTTCGCGGCAGAGTTTTGTGTTAAACTTTAATGGTTGGAGACTAATTAGTTTTTCTTGTTCGTGATCTGACGGCAAGCGCGCAGTAATTGTATAGGTTGTTGATTTTTACGCTATCACTATTTTTATAAAATGGAAATAATTCTTAAGTCAGAGTTTAATTTTTATTAAGTGGTTAAATGACGCACCGTTGCGTATTGTTTATTTATCCGGTTTAATTCAAGCGTAGTATTGACGATAACTGTATTAAATGGTTTTAGTATCTTTATTCTAACAGAATTTTAAATTTTGTAATTTGGAAAAAATCGCTAAGTTGGAAAGTAATTTAGCTAAAAATAGTTAATTAGCGCGCTGTCGCGTATTATTTAATTAGTAAATCGTTTTTTTTCTAAACCGGGTATAGAGATGGTTTTTAGCATTGCATTCAGTCCGACGGCAAGCGCGCGATAATTGAGTCAGCTGTCAAATTTTATTTGTCATTAGTTTAGTTTCTTTAAATTGGAGAATATTAAGTTGGAGACTAATTGTTACAAAATTGTTATATAATGCACCGTTGCGTATTGTTTAATTATCTGATCAATTTATGCGTAATATTAAACGGTTTTAGTCTTAATTAATTAAGTGATATTAAATCGCGGACAAAATTTACTCTGACAGAAATTTATATTTAGTTAAATTAGCAAAATTTCTAAGTTGAGAAATAATTGAACTAAAATGGTTAAATAACGCACCGTTGCGTATTATTTATTGGTCCGATGGTTTGAAACATAATATTAAGTGGTTTTAGCTAAAATTAGTTAGGTGGTATTAATACGCTGCAGAAATTATTCTAACAGAATTTTATCTTTTATAAATCGGAAAAATTTCTAAGTTAGGAAATAATTTAAATAAAATAGTCGAATAACGTACTGTTATGTATTATTTATTGGTCCGATTAATTTAAGCGTAGTATTAACAATAAATGTGTAAAATGATTTTAGTGTCGCGCGATGATTGAGTGGCGGTAGATTCTAACAGAATTTTAATTTTTGCAATTTGGGAAAAACTTCTAAGTTGGAGCCTAATTTAGATAAAGTAGATAAATAACGTACTGATCTTTATTATTAACCGTTGCGTATTATTTGTTCGTCTGGTTATTTTAAACGCGGTATTAAAAGGTTTTAACCGTAATTAATTAAGTGGTATTAAATTGCGGCTGAATTTACTCTAACAGAATTTCAGACTTTGTAAAATCGGGAAAAATTTTAAGTCCGGAAGTAATTTAAATAAAATAGTCGAATAACAAACCGTTGCACATTATTTGTTTGTGCGGTTGTTTTATACATGATATTAAGTGGTTTTAACTTCGATCGATGGTTGTATCTCGGCAAAGGAGGATGCCCACGGCTGCCCCCAAGAAATATCAATATGGAACGCATGAAACTACTAAAAAGATGAAGAATGTATGTAAACTTAAAGATTCACATGCGAATTTTA
>UELU01138720.1:0-44184 GCA_900490025.1 Megastigmus dorsalis
TTTTAGTACAGGGGTAAATTCATCCCCAAAACAGGCGTTTTTTCGAACTTTTTATAAAATCGCGGGTAAAGGCCATAGAAATATAAAAAAATTAGCTTTTTAAAGGTTTATTGTTTAGTTTCAAGTCTCATGAATTGAATCGCGTTGCAATTTTAAATAAATTTGTTACGGGAAGGCAGAAAAGTGTCCCGCAAATTAAAATGCATATTTTATAAGACGCCCTCTGCAATGGTAAAAAGTAATTAAATGTGCCAAAAAATAATTTTTTTGTACACCTTAAAACATTGTTAACAATGTATGAAAAAATTATAATTATGAATAAAATAGTTTTTCTTTTTTAATATTTAAAAGTTGTCTATTTTTTTTCAATTTAGAAAGTAAGAGTCCCCTTAATAAATAAAAAGGCGTCTGTTACGTGTCAAGTTAGGTGTAATTGCTGTAGTTCTGTTTATTTGATTTGGTTGTGTTATCGAATTATTGTACGATCTATGAAAGGTTGCGTAATCCGCGCGTCGCGGCGGTCAAGGTGGATTGTCCGCGGGCGGAAGTTTCTCTACGATGATCGTAATCGAATGTATAGGTCGATAAAGGAAGGGGCACGTGGCATTTAGAAAACGCGTTTATCGCGCTTATTCCATTTATTCAAATGTTTGAGGTGGATAAGCGAATAAAAAATAAAAAACAAGGAAAACAGCAAAAGTGCTTTGCATTTTTTTCATCCCACTGAAAACTACCGAATTGAAAAAAAACTAAAAACTCAGGATTCGTATCTTTTATTTGTTCTAATAAACTTTTATAAGCGAACCAGACGACAATCGACGTTGATATTGCGCGAGGAGCACGTGTGTGTAGCGCGAAATCGATCGTGCGCTCGTGTCACACCATATAGTGCGTGTGACCTGCAGAGGCTCGCGTCGTGCGCGGCGCGTATATGTGTGCTTAAACTCACTTTTATTGAATGCGCCTAATCAAAGAGGTGTATAGAGCTTGAGCTAGATAAACACTTGGAGAGATTGTCCACGTTTATGCGAGTAATAATTTAAATATATTTTTTGTACCTCGACGAATTGACAGGTGTTTACTGTGTAATCAGCTTTGTTTCGTTATGCAATAAAGATATTAAAAATAAATTGCGCGTGATGAAATTATCTGTTTACATCGTTAATCATTGAGGCAGTGGTTTAGAAGTGTACATTCGCAAGGAAATTTCTTATCAAATCTTGTACAAAAGAATTTTTGTTTTTACGACCAATCAATCATCTCGTTTTAAATTGAATAAATATCATTAAGTTTGAAGTAAGAAAGTGTGTACTTTCTCTCATAATTAAATTTATGATTTTATGAAACTGGAAAAAATTAATGCGGGCATTCCGGAAATAAAATGATGGAATTCCTGGTATGTTTTTATGAAAATTTTTAGCCAAGCCGTACCAACAAATTTATTGGAAAAAGGAGGATTATAAAGCGACTTTAAGGTTTCTTAAAATATAAACGAAGAAGAATTCCAAAGACATTCCTATTCCATAATATACCTCCGTTTTATTGTTTTCTTTTTCTATTCTTCTTTGACGCATCTCGCATAAAATAAGTTGCAAATACTTGTTGAAACCAAAAAAAAACTGAGTTTTTCATATGAAATAACTTTTAAACTAGGCAAAATTCTTTCATTTTAATCTATTACACAGAGGGCAAAAATTTCTCAACTCCAGCAGCAGAAGCAGCAGCAGCAACGGGGACGGCAGATATTAAATTCAACGTCTAATTTTCAAGTTTAAACTTTCCATATTTCTGAAAGAATTTTTTATCCTCTTCATCATATCCTGAATAACAGCACAAAGGGTTTTTATTGCACAGTTACAGCGTTAACGAGATCTTGAAAAATTATTCCTTTCATGTTACGGTAAATATAGGAAGGAATGATGTGCCCCGGCAGCACAAAAAAAAACCTCTTATGGTAAGTGGGCGCCGCCGCTTTGAACCTTTTAAAGTACTACTTGCATGTGTCAATTGGATCGGCAAATTTTTCTGGCAGCGAAAGCTTCGCTTATCTCCATCGTTATACTTAAATAAATTGGCCACACAGTGGGAACAAAAAAAAAAACAGGAAAAAAATCGATTCCATACATTCGATTCACTCGATTTCGCTAACAACTTTATTAGCCCGCAAATAGCTTCGCGCTGGTGCTCGAATTAGCCGAGTATTAAACATATCGGCTGGAAGTGTGGGGAAAAAGGCAAATTAAGTGTATTTTCTTGCAATGGTATTTATACACTCGGCAGAGCGTAAAACCCAACGACTGTACTGCACTAGATTGTAACGGTTGTAGATATACAATAAATTAAAGAGTCGATGATACTTCGACTCTGGGCTCTAATTTTCTTCGAAGGGGGCGGAGGGAGGGGAGGGAGGTCGGCGGGTGGAGTATCGATAACTCGACGGCAGGGGCCGTTAGCCGGATTTTCGCCGAGCTAATTAAAGGAGAGCAGGTGCGCGCTTTTTCTTCTTAATTGCCCTTTTACTATAGTCGCCTGGCGGAGCGCGTTCCGCTGTTTTATAATGTATAAAAAGCTAACGAGTTGTTTTACAGGCAAATCTCGTTGAGGTTCTCTCCTCCTCCTCTTCATCCACCACCTACCCTATATCGATCGATTTTCCGAACAATGTCTGCGCGACTCGGCTTTCTTTTTTTCTCTCTCCTCCGTCTCCTACCTCGGATTCTAATCAAGTCGTTCCGCACGAGCGGCTCGATGAGAAAGACAAAGTTTGATAAGGAAATCGATCGATCCTCTCCTCTCTCTCTCTCTTTCTCTCACACTTTTTTCCTTCCTGGCGAGAGCTCGAGAGATTTCCCGAGACCCCTTGCTAAGGAGCTGCTTAATTATCCAACGATTCACGGAATAATGCAGTTCCGAGATCATTATCGGCAAAAGCGATACGTGCATCCTTCTCCATCAGTGTCAGAAACGAAAAAATGAACGTAAAGGAGGCTTATTATATATACTATACTGCACTGAAAACGAACATTTGAAATTTATAACTGACCGACTTGCAGTAGTAACATGAAAGAGAGTTTTCCTCTGCACTCTTTTTCTCGAGCTTTTTCTCTGTCTCTCTCTCTCGCTCTCTATAGCGCTCACTCGACGATGCAAGTAGATGATTGAAAAGGGCACTTTATCATACATATATATATATATGCAGGAGGGAGGAGAGCGAGCTTCGTTACGCGCACGGGCCGGATAAATTTTATGAAAAATTGATAAATCTACTCGAAATTCTTCTGTCTGAAAATGCGCGGGAGCGCTCGATTTCATATATCCTACCAGCTCCAGCTCCTCTTTTCTCGCTTTTTTTCCTGCACGCGCCTCGAAAACTTTGAATTGGTATAGGATCCTAACAAAAATGCACAAACAATTCTCTCTCTCTCTCTCTCTCTCTCTCTCTCTCTCTTCTGAAAGGTTCATTTTAGTAGCATTCATATAAGGAGGATCAAAGCGAGGCATGAAAAATGACTTTTATATATGGAAAGTAAAAAAAAAAAATCTCCGCCATCAGGGAACGATTTTGAGTATACACACGGTATAAATTGATTTCCGCCTTTGATGGATCTTGCATCAAAAGATTTCGCGCGTATGTGTATTATAAAGTGAATGCTTTTAATGAATAGACGCGCTTGCGTAATCGGCTTGCCTACGGCAAATTGATGAATTTTACTCACAGTTCACTTTAATGATCTGTTTAGGGTATATAGGTAATGGTCATTTTAGTACTTCTCGAGTTTGCGCTATACTCGCGCGGCTGAATAGGCGGGCCCCCGTCTCGGCGAAGGACCTTTTAAAAAGGAAAATGAAAGTAGAAAGTTTATTCCTTCAATTTGAGACTTTCTCTAAAAGCCAAAAGCTTCGTATTATACTATACGGCCAAAGTTGTGCATGATTAAATTGCATCCTCTAAAACCGTTCGACCTCAAAATTTATGAATATTAGAAACGAGAGATGGTATGATATTCAATAATCAAAGCTGTAAATTTAATTATATATAAATCACTTTGTTTCCGATGCATTTTCTATTCTGAGCTTAGTCATTATTCAAGTTCCAATTATACCCGAATAATGATTTGCATTTTTTTGTCGCGCTTTACTTAGAATAAATTAATCACGGTAATTGATGTCATTATGTTGATCCAGGAAGCGACAAATCTTGAGACTGCGATTGTAAGCCATCGCGCGGCACAGAGAGAGGAGGTGTGACTCTCTCCTTGTAAGAGTTTAAGCTTCTTTTGTGATGCGTCACGGTGACATGTCTTACCCACTTCCGAACGCCTACATTGCATTATTATTGCTATATACATGCGACGAGTGTTGTGTGTCTCGTCGAACACGTTGAATGTTTCTGCTTGTATCCATAGAGTGAAAGTGCTTCTTGCATAGTTTTCATGCTTCGTCTCAGACCCACGTATTAATATTTGTTGCCTCTTGGAAAATTAAATAACATTCATCCATCCTGTAGTCGAGTAACGTTTTACATACCATGCAAATATCATTAGTGAAATGACTCAAAATCATTGCACAAACATTTTCTTGAGTTCTTAATATTTGCAAACTCTGTAAACAATGTACCAATACAGAGGTGTAAATGATAAGTTTTGAAAAAAGACATTTAGTGCAGAGTACTCGGAAGGTAATTTATTTTTCTCTCTCTCTTATTTCCGACTGGAACAAAACATTCCACCAAAGCCAACATCGTTAAAGCAATTTCGTACAATTTAGCACCCATGAATATACTCCTTTTACACGAGCAAAGACCATATAACTAGCTCGCGCACGTAAACGTCACCTAATGAAAACCCACACTTTTTTTTCCCCACTCGTCACACTGCAACACAATGCACAAACTCTAAAACTAAGCAGAATGAAGAAAATAACAACGCGGCAGCGTCGGCGACGGCATCCATTCAAAGCCGGTATTATAACATCAACACACTCGCGGGCACAAAAAGCGCGTATCTCATAATGCGATATAAACGCATCAAGTTAAAGAGCAAGAAAACGAAGGGAGGGGGATATGGGCATGTGCAGTGGCAGCAGCGGCAGCAGCAGCAGCAGCAGCAACAGCAGCGAGCGTTTGATGTTTGATCAGAGCAAAGATAACGGCGAAGAGCTTTCCTAGTGCACTGTACATATAGCATGGCATCGAGCTCGATCCCCTCCGAAAAAGCGTACAGGACGTGCAGCAGCCCCGGCGTTAATTATCGGCTGTTGAATATTAGAAGGCTCGGAACTCGCTACTGCACACATACACACACACAAACACAAACACACACAAATACTATATGCTTTTCTCTCTCTCTCTCTCTCTGCACCCGCGCGACGCATAATTACAAGTCAAGATTGATTGCGATGTAATTGCGATGTCGTTACACGACAACCTATATGTATATATATATACGCATACATACACCTCCCGCAGTCGCACATAACTCGTGGACTATAAGTATTACACACGTATATATAGAGAGAGAGACGAATGAAGCCGAGCACTCGCACCGACTGCTTTTTAAACCAATTTTCTTCTTCCGCCTTGCTCGCCTCGCTCGCCTCGCATACACACTGCACACGATACAAGCCTGACGTACGTATATACCGCAGAGAGGCAGCTTTTATCTGTCCTTCGGTGTGTATACACAGAAAGAGTGACTGAGAGAGAGAGAGAAAGAGAGAAAAAATGAGTGTATATAATTCGAACTCGACGACGTTTGACCGCAGCGTAATTGAAATGGGTGATCCGCTTTCATCTATACGTTGTATATATAATACGTGTGATTATCACCTCGGCGCCCGTTTTCCTCGAATATGTGCACTCGACGCTCTCTCTCTCTCTCTCTCTCGGTAATCGATATTATTTCATTGTTGATAAGTGCAGCAGAGCCGGTGTGCAGCTGCACCAATTATTCTATCTACGCTGTGAGCAGTAGTGGAGCGCAGCTCTTGCGTGTGCCGAGCGTCAACGTCGTAGTCGCGCCGCTCACGTTTCACCCGCGACAAAATGTTATAATAATGGCCCGAGAGAGAGAGAGAGAGTCGAGCAAGCGCAATTACATTGATAACGTTTGGAGCGCGCGCTCGTAAGAGAGATTTTCACCGATCCGTAATTGAAATGTGGTACTTGCGCAACTACGCCAATCGCTTCTATGCCGAGAAAGTGTGTAAACAGGATAAGTATAAATACTTTTTCGTTTTCTCTATACTCCATTTCTCTCTGAGTGTGTGTGTGTGTGTGTATGCGCGGATAATGTGTCACCGGGAGAAAATGTACGTGAACGCGTGTTATGCGCAGAGCTCGTATATCAGTTTGCCACCGGTCATTAAGAACGCATTCAATTGTAATGGTGGCGCTCACTTCATTTGCGCACATATATACCATTATATATGTAAACACACTCGTTTACCGATACACGACCGAGTGTAGGATAACGTCGAAACGTCGAAAAAAAAAACATAAAGAGCAAAGAAATGTGCCCTCTCGTTGTTTTTTTATTTTATTTTTTGTTTTCCGTTGTCTTGCCCTGAACTATGTAAACCCAACCCACGTGTATTAAGCGCGGAGAGCGCAATTTCCGTCAACACACCACCAGCAAACTATAAGGTATTCCAATAAAAATATATTATATCCAGAGAACCGACTAACCCTACGGAGGCTCTTCTCTTCTCCAGCATCGAGTGAAAACATCTCGTCGAGCGGTAAATCGATAAAATAATAGCTTACGTGGAATTTCGATAAGTCGGCGAAGGAGAGAGCGCAAGAGAGAGAGAGAGAGAGAGAGAGAGATAGAGAGAGGGCCGCAGCATTAGCTCGGCACAGGTATATAGGAAAGGCTTGTGCGTGCTGCAGGTTCTCCTTCTCTTTCCACCTACCTATCTCTCTCTCTCTCTCTCTCTCTCTTTCTCCGGTTTACTACAGTAAACTGTGTGTATATATGTATATATATATAGGTCTGTCTCTGTTCGAGAGCGGTGCGGACGGACGGACGAACGGACACGACGCGAAAGTAGCTCTCGTACACGTTGCTGCTGCTGCTGCTGGCCGCTGCTCTGCTCGTTTGTTGCCTGTGTGTATACATATATACATGTATATATCGGTGTATATAGGCGGCAACAGCGGCAATCGGGGTTAGTGTCCGCCCGCGCTCTCGGCGGCGGCGGCGGCGGCGGCGGTGGCGGACCTTCGTTCGTTCGTTCCTGAGTCCCGAGTAATTCTGCCCCCCCCCCCTCCCTCTCTCTCTCTCTCTTTTCCCCGCTGCTGCCACCGCCACCTCCACCACTACCTCCGTCTGTTATATATCCCCACGAGTGTACGTAAATGAAATTAGAGAGCGACGCTTTAATTGCCGTGCGCGGATTAAACGTCGTGTGGATGGGAGGGAGGAGGATGAGAGGAGAGAGAGAGAAGGCAGTCTGCGCGGAGCTGCTGATATACATATATATTATATATGTATATATATAGAGATAGATTCTTTCTACAGGATATAGAAAGATTCCGGTATGACCGGTACGCGCGTACTCGAGATTTTTAATTGGGCATATAGAGTACGGGAGAGAGAGAGAGAGAGAGAGAAAGAGAGAGAGAGATAGGACGAGGAGCGGGGATTTCGCAGAGGCGCCTTGTGCGGAATTTCGATTAAGGTTCGAAAGGTCGAGCGCTCGCGCGCCTCGACACACACACTGGATTCCACCGTGTCCTCGCTCTCTCTCTCTCTCTCTCTCTCTCTCTCTCTCTCTCTCTCTCTCTCTCTTATAGAATATATGTATATACTGTAAAACAGTTCTTTGTCAGAGCCGGAATATTTTTTTACTCCTTTATACTTTTCATTTTTTTATTCCTTTACTTTTCATTCCCTGCCTCGCGACTTTTTTTTTCATTCGTTTCACCCGTAAAGGATCGAGGATGATGATGAATAATGGTGCGCAACAACTCACATGTCAGTGCAGTGCAGCGTTCTCCGGTCCCCGGAACAATCTCTCCTCCTCTCTGCTGCTCCGTTTCCGTCACTGACCTCTCTTGACGAAAGAAAAAAAACCAAATTGTAAACCTCTTCTGCTCCCTTTTTGCTCTCTCGGGAAGAAAAATAAAACAAAACCACCAGAACGAATATTCTTCTATTCGTCTCTTAAAATCGTTTCCCTCCTCTCTCAAGTAGAGAAAAGTCGATGACACTTTTTGCCTCGAGGACGAGAGAGGCCGACGGAAAAAAAAACAAAAAAAAACTTAACGACGAGCCGCGAGAAAAAAAAATGAAACAAGGGAAGCGAAGAGTCGAGGTCGCGTTATGCGGAGAGAAAGGTGTATACGTAGTAGCGCGAGTTGAGACGGACCGAAGGTCTTTCGGAGTCACGGCTATGTATTCGATATGTATCCAGACACATGGAATGCAGGAAGGGAAAAAAAAGTACGCTGCTCGCGGTGGAACAGGTGAAGAGCCTCGCGCGCACCGCGACAATCTATAGAGCAGCAGCGAGCGGTACTACAACGCGAGAAGCGTTCCGCGCGACGAGCTGAGCGAAGACCACCCGGCCTCGAGCGGATCCTCAAGCTGACTGACTTGCTGAACTCTCTATGCCTATAGTACTACCGCTCTCTGTGCGCGCGGGAGCAGCGCCGCCGCCGCCGCAGAGCAGGAGCAAGAGAGAGAGAGAGAGAGAGAGAGGGACAGAGAAACACAGCAGCCACCAGCGAATAGCGATATCCCTCTCTCCGCGCGCTGTCAACGCACGCGTACTATATACGTATATAGAGATAAGAGCCGGAGCCGCTGCCTCGGAGCTGCCCTCTGACGGCGCTCGCGCTCCCTATCACTCTATATATGCTGCCTAACCTCTACGGCCGCCAAGGCGCCAACCGTGCGGAGCGGAGCAGCAGCGCTTATAATGCGAGGTGCATCAGAGAGGAATGCTGCTGCTGCGCGGTGCGCCGCGATGCTCGCGTATATAGGGTATATGGGCGCCTCGTGCATGCGCCTGGCTCACCTGCGCACCAGCGCACTCCCACGCCGAATGCAGATCTGCAGGTATATATGTACGCATACAAGACAGAAAGAGAAAGAGAGAGAGAAGTAGGACTATAAGTAGGTACGTACCTTTACGGACTTGGCAGACGGGGACCGAAGGCAATGCTGCTGCTGCTCTGCTGTCCCGTCCTGCGATGATTACCGCTCCATCTCTCTCTCTCTCGCTCGCTCTCCTTCCTTGGACGTTTTATTCTTCGGAAAAAAGTGGAGAGATGCTGCTGCTGCTGCTGCTGCTGCAGCCACCCCCGCGACGTTGCACTATATATTCTCTATTCATCGCTGCTTCCTGCTTCCCTTTCTTAAAGAGCGGGGGGGGGGGGGCATAGAGAAGGCATCTCCCCTGTAAACGAGGGCGAGATGCGTCTCTCTTTTTTCTTTTCCCGCGCGCGTTAGCTATAGAAAGATGTAGGTGTGTGTAAGTATATACAGGTCCCTTGGAACTGTGTATTTTACTTTTTCATCGCTCGCTGTGTGTGTGTGTGTGTGTGTGTTTGTGTGTGTTTGTGTGTGTGCGGAATAAAAAGATAGAAAGAGAGAAAGAGAGATGATATACACACGAAGAGCGCGAAGATTGCTGCGTAAACGGAAAGGAGGGATTATGGACTTTAATTTGCAGCGTAGTAGGGAGGAGCGAGAGAAAGAGAGAAGAGAGGATGATGGCTCGATGGAGTTAGTCGAGGGGGGGGGGGGGGTTAATGCTTTGGAGAAAGATTATTTTCAGCTTGAATTGCACCCACGAGTTCAGCCGACACCGTTATATATTGTATATTATATTTTATATGAATTACCTCTCACTCGGACTTCATCTTCTCTTCTGCGTTTTTCTTTCTTCCTTTTTTCTCTTTATTTGCGCTTGAGGGTATCCACTTGTGCTTAAGCTTATTATATAAATCGTGAATGTGTGAAAAAAGAGAAGGTGGTTGTCGGTTTCCGGAAAAGCTTATAACTAATTTTAAGCTGTATTAATATGCTGTTGCGGTCGGATTGGGATTATAATGAAGGAAAAAAATTGTAAGCGAATCATATCAACCAAGATCTTTCTGCATTTTAAACTGTGTAATAAATTCTTGAAAGTAATTATTGAAGTTATTACTGTGAAATGGATTTTTTTTAACTGTAATAGGTTAGCTAAAGTCAAACCAATTATCATGAGTCAAAAAGTACATATAAACGATGGGGAAAATAACGCAGTTAAAAAAATAACTCCAACTAAAACTTACTGTTTTTATATAGAAAGCAATTTACGGATAAATTCGTTATATTATGTCATAATATGACTATTTTTAAATTATAAATATACTTTTACATTTCAATAGATATTCAAACGTTAAAGATTATATTCGGTAGATCAAACGGTTGGCTTGATAGCGCTGGAATTGGGAAAGAACGGGAAAATAATTAGTCGGTTTTAGTACACCTGAGCATAATTATTAGCGCACAATTGAACAGCTGTACAATGACGCGCGTAATGACGTTCTTTCGTAACTCATTTCATAATAATCCATTTAAAGATCCGAAACTTGTTACCGTTTTTATTTGCATCGTAAACAAAGTAGACGAAGAAAAGATTCAGTGTTTCTTGTGAATATAATGTCTGACAGTTACCTAGTGATCTAATTTGAACTTAGTAATATTACAAATATTAAGAAAATATTACAGTAGAGAAATCACTAACAATAAAAATGTAATTATTAGAATACATGAATGCGACAAACATTTATTTAGTTTTTAATTTAATAGCAATTACTAAAATGTTCAAACTTGAATTGTATTTAATTAATCTTAAGTAAATGTAGGTGCAGCTGTCATTGTTTATACAAATAAAGATTCAAACTTTAAAAAAAATTTCATTATCTAACTTTGTGGAATTTTTTAATTTAATAGGAGTCTTTATAAAAGATAACTTTTTATACTTTAATCAAAAAAAGTATTTTACTGGTTTTCTTCGCGAAATATTACCTATATAAAAATTTATTTCTTAAATCAATAAACTTTGATTTATTTAATAATTGTATTTTTAATTTGTTTAAGTACCGTTAATAGGTATAATAAACTAAAAACAAAACTCATGATTATGAATATAATAATTTTATATTTTCAATTAAGTATTTTTAAAAAAAGTAAAGCTTTTTTAGAAAAATAACTCTGATAGTAATCTCCGGCAATATTGAGGTTAACATGAAATCTAAAGGAAATAAAGTATTCTTATTTTTATATATAATATGTTCCATGCAAGAATTTAATTAAATACACGACGGCTAAATAAAAAACAGTGTGATACCATCAGTAATTACTCAATAATATTTTTAATTCTAAAAAGTGAAAATAACTTTAGGGGAGAAGCAGCTATAGCGTCGCTGTATTTAAAACGGTGCATACCGAGGTGCATACCTATTTCAGGCATATTACTTTATTGTTTTCAAATCGCAATGATTTTTACCAAATACTTCCAATAATTTAATACTTTCGAACAAGTTAATAATTACCTACATTTAAAAATTCTTGCTGAAAGAAATTAAAAAGAGCGCTGTTAACCATATTCGCAAGTTTTCGAGCTTGTAAAGTGGTGCAGTGGAAAATTTATATATTAAAACGATTGAAGATTTATAGTAAGTCTAAAATAGTTTAACATTTAATTTAGGATTGAGTAGTCCGTTAAAAATATGTAAAATATTCTGATCTACAAAGAAAATATAAATCTTGCTTTTCAGTTTTACTATATTTTTGTGAATATTGTAAACCAAATATAGCTAATACCATATGTAATAAATTATTGTATTGATATACTTGAAACCATACTGAAAAGTATATGACTTTAAACCTTGGGTAAGAAAATTTCAAATGAAACAAATTAATTGCTTGGACTAAATTAAATTAGTCAAATATTTAAAGCCGAGATGTCAAAGTATACTTTAAAACATCTTAGAGATGGAGAATCGATCCATTCGAACAACAAAAAAAATTTTCAATTACATGGCCGACGCGTTTCGGACGTTTATTGCCAAACCCAATGTGAGTTCAGTGTGAGAAGCCCGCCTTTATATACATAGGTAGATCGATTGATAGGTAGACTTATATACAACTTGGATAGTCGGCACAATAAACACGACAATACGTTGTCAAATAATAATACTTTTAGGCCCTGAAGAGGTACGTGTTTTGCAATTAACGTCCAATTGTTTGAGTTCGAATGAATCGATTCTCCATCTCTATTAAGTAACCATCTACGAACGTTACCGTCACTATTAATAGTTTCAAACTCTCATAGGCGTGAATTACATATGCATATTAAATTATTCATTACTAGTCTTCCCATAAGGAAAGCGCCGCAATCTGTGCTTCTCCCATAATTAGAAATTTTTACATTTTTAAGCTTAATTATTATCATATTATTAATTTAAAACATCAGATAGATATGGTTAACCCATTTCATAATAACCAACACTAGAGAAACGTGAGAGAATACGTCAGCATTGTTAATGGAATAATAAAGGTAAGAAGAATAAGCCTTTATAGACATAAATCGATAATATATTCCGTCATAATTACTTTATTTTGATGGACTAGTTTCTATTCTTTCCAATTTCTAATAAAGTAATTATATCCTACCCTTGGATTAGATTACCGTAACATAACGAAGAGTGATTTTGACTGATGACACACTGAAGAAAACGGACGGATTTATAAATGCTGATGCGAAATTTAATTTTCTTTTATTATTGTAAAATAATAATTGAATATAGCTATATATGGAATGCATCTGTATTGGAAAAAGTAATGTATATATAATAATTCCATATTATTTATGTGTTTATATATGTAAATATATATATTGAAAAAGATTTGATTAGATTCGAATAAATATTTTCTTAAAAACTCGTCAGTTATATATTCCAAATAAATCGTGCTTATATTAATTTTAAAAAAGAAATATGTAGCCGCAAATAAAATTGCAGTTCCGAGCAAATATTTATTGATTTCAAATAAGTAAACGTAATTAGAATATTCGCGCCGAAGCTTATTTGAATTTGTTAAATTAAATTTCAGAAAATAAAGCGCAGCTTTCATAATTCCACGTGCCAAGATAATAAACGAATTCACGCCAGAGATATCAAACGCTTTTCTACAAATATATTACCAGCACGAACGTATACATAGGACCTTTACACTCGCATGTCATTATGCGCTTTATCAAATAAAGATAAAAATATACAGGGAAATATATTTATAAAAGATTGAGATTTCGAATATTTCGAAAATAACGTAGGATATAATATATAAACGCGAGTATACCAGCCTTACAGAGAAATATCCTATGAATTTTCATTTGCCATCGGCGCACGAATAAATTAGAAAATCATAAATCTAAAATTCGAGGAGAAATCATTAACTGCAGCACCATCTCATCTATATATATAACAGAGCTTCGGAGCACCATTACAAGGGTGAATTTCGAATATTCAACGTCTGATCCTCGCCTCGGTCTCCTTAAGAAAACGAAATTTTCGAGAACAGATAAAACTTGTCAAGGGAACAAGGGCTTACACATCTATATATACATATATATATATATGTAAAAGGAGTTGGGTGCACGATTAAACTCGCGCCGTCTGAGTTAAAAACCGTCGCGGCGTTCCTCCGCGCTTGCAAATCCAAAGTATAATTCGGCGCCTTGGACAGCGGCCCCCCGCCTCTCGTTGTGTTCCTCGACTTCCTGACTCTCTGACTAAATGCTACTTCCCCCTCCCCTCTCTCTCCCTTCGCGCGCGCGCGCGTGTGTGTGTGTGTGTGTGAGGAGGAGCAGCAGCAGCAGCAACCCAGAGGAATTTGTAGATTCGACGGGCTGCTGGGACTTGGCCTGTGTGTGTCTATGTGTGTGTGTGTGTGTGTACAGCTTCTCTCTCTCTCTCTCGCGCGCGCGCCGGAAGTTTTAATCGTCCATCAGGGAAGAAACGAGGAGCGGCAGAGAACTTTTCGCATAATAATCCTCTCTCCCAGCAAAGCGAGAGAGAGAGAGAGAGAGAGAGAAAAGTGAGCGCCGCACAGCCAACGCCCGGGTCAGTCGACGTATACGCCGATATTTCACACTCGGCGCGACCTATACCCTTCGAACTTCACCCGCTCTGTTACATAATACCTATATAACTTGGCTCACGTGCGCCTGTGTGCGTGTGTCTGTGTGTGGGTGTATCTACGCAGTTTTTGTGCTATACGTATGATTGTTAGGGAATATCGCTTGCGAATTTTCTCGATTAGGGAGCCAGGTTTTTCTTCTCGCGCAACCCCGTTTGGTTTATGTATTACGATGAGCGCGGACGCTATATACGAGGAGCTTCGTTTTATTCCCGAACTGCTCTCGTATACTTTCCAAAGTCGTTGGGAGTTATGTTAGACCCAAGTTTTTAATATTATAACGAGTGCTCTTTTTTCTTATTTCCCAAGTTGGACAAGATAAACGCCGCAGCTTCGAGCGCTCGCAAAGAAACATTTGCCGTACTTTTTTTAATATCAAATTAAAATTATAATGTAGTATTATACCGAGTTGATGAATGCGAGCAATTCTTTTTTTTTTGCAGAGCAGCGCAAGCGAAGTCGCCGTGAAGTCGAGAGATGCAAATTTTTTACGAAGATTCGGTCGTCGTCTGCATAACTTCAACGTTTATTAAAATTAATACTTAAAACTTCATACGCTATCTACGTTTAAATATTCTATAAAAATGTTGAATTTTATAATATTTAATAAATATAATTTCACGATGTTATATTGATTGCATTGTTATGTGAAAGGTAAAATGAAGTTTTTAAATCGTTGGCTTTATTAAGAGAAAATTGTTGAGACAAACGAGAAAAGTTTAAAATTTTTAAAATTTACAATAACGTAATTTTTGTTGAGTATAATAGCTGTTTGAATTCTTGAATGAGAAAAATTGACCTATTAGAAAAACTTGTGATAAGGTCGATTAAACCTTATAAGCTTGTAAAAAGAATTATTCTGTTTATTATCACGATTGTTTGAGAATATTTATTTTGAAGCAGATATACCTATAGGTTAATTAATTTAATCAATTGTTACCATTTATAAAAATAAATGCTGTAACTAATAAAATCTCAATAACACAGTTGATGTCGGAGCGAACAAGCCTGTATAAGAAAATAAGAAATATAACGATGAAAAATTTAGTAGTCTAAATTCAATATAAAGAAACTTTTCGTTATTAAAGTGTTTTATACAAAAACGCCAGCTATGTACACAGAATGTATAAAGATTGTGTATAACCTTACGGAACACGACGGTTATTGAAAAATGTCGGAGCCCAAAAATTTTTCAATAAACGCAAATTACATTAACCGTGTACCAAAAGCATCCCCATCATTTCAAAATTCAAGAGGAAAATAAGCTTTCGGTATGATATGAAGCGACGCGGCGAAAAAACATTCTAGAAACTTCATAATGCACCAGATTTCTCTCTCTTTCTCCTCTATACACACACACGCGCGCGATACTTAAGGGACATCAGAAAGTATCTTACACTTTTTTTCCGCACACTCGCGCGCATAACCGTATATTACGCTTTCGGATGGATGCGTTGTGCGTTGAGATATTGCCTATATTGCTATACACTCCTCGCATCGCAATAGTAAAATTCGAATTTTCATTCGGTATGTATTCATATGGACGAGTGTGCGGCAGCCTGCGATGTATATATCGCACTCGCGAGACCAGAGATGAGTAAATAAATGGATAGGAAGGCATATGACTGATTGCAAGCTCGCGTCATCGATGCGTTGCACACCAGCCATGTGCTCTCTAAATTTAAAACAGTGATAAGTGTGCAGCGTTCGAAGACCAATATACATGTACGGTTTTTGTTCTTCTGTGAAATCCAAAACACTGTTTCGATATGCGCACTGTAAAAGTAGTGTGCATCGATGGTTTTCACGCTCTTCACACTTTAATGTGCAATGTTTCAAATTTAGCTCATAATTTATACGTATATATAATTGATATCGCGCCACTGCAGCTGATCAGATACACACATATCTCTCTGTACATATCAGACGCATAACATTGTTGCAGGTGCATATAACGAGGAGAAACAGAGGTGCTGCTGCATCATGGAGAGAGAGAGAGAGAGAGAGAGAGAGAGAGAGAAAGAAAGCCACTAGGGAAATCAGATGCGCTTCGTGCTCTCCCGCGCGCTGCTCGCGTTTACTTCGCCTCTCTCTCTCTCTATCTCTCTGTGTGAGTGTGTTGGTCTGTGTAGCGGGTGGAGGACTCGATAAATGCGTTGTGCCGGCGTTTCGCGCGCAGGAGAGGTGTATACAGTCTCACAGCAAAAGGCCTCGATGGGATTCCAATTGCTCGTTACACTCGTTAACGCAGCGCTTCCCTGACACATCCCACCCACCAAGAGTAAGCCGTATTGTAATACGGCCGGAACAAAAGCGAGCTTACTATTTATCCCGCATACAATCGAACGCGATAAAAGATCAGACGCCGCTAGGGCTTCTCTTTTCATCTGCCGATAAATGTAATAATGCGCGCGCGTGTGTGTGCGTGGCTCGGTGTACGAGGCGAGTGAAATACGACGAGACAATGTTATTATTCATATACAGCGATATATAGTCCAGTGTCCAAGGGATTAAACTATGTCCCATTTAATCATTTCCGTGTGCATGCGGACCCGGTGCTTGCCAGTGTATATATTTTGGACGTATCCGCGTGTATACGAATTCGCCTGCATTGAATTTACCTTGATAACTTATCGAGCTAATATTTTCCCTCTTGCGCCAGCGATGTAGAGAGATTTTAAAATTTCATCGCATTAATACGCGTTGAAAAATAAATGCGGACCCGAGTAATTACGTGTATGTATACCGTGTGTTATATACACGCCCACGGAAATTCGGGAACTCGATGGTGCGAGGGTTTGTCATTTGCGAGTGACCGACATTTTCTGACGCTACTCGCCTTTTTTTCCCCCTAGCCCGCGAGTTATATTCTTTTCGCGAAAATGGAATAAATTTGATTTATGAAAAGGTTCTATATATTTTCGGATAAAAAAGTTTGCGTGTGACGTCGTTTGTTAAAGTATAAAACTTGGTGTTCAAGCTCTTGTTTTTCTTTTTTTTTTTGTTTTAAATGATCGTTCGGAGCGATAAATTTTTATAAAATTCTGAGTTATTGAAGCCCATCCATTTAGTTGCTCGTATGGAAATGACATTCTAATTAAGTGTTGTTTTTCTCATCGTAACTTATCGAATACCATGAAATTACAATGAAAATTAATCTTGTGATTTACGAAGCTCGTGCGAGGTAATAGGCTATAGCAGCTGCAAACTTTAGTAATTGCGCTATGATTATTTCTAATTTTGAAATATCGACCTACTCGATTATTCGCATATAAAGACTAGGAAATTTATTGCCTGTTTGCAAATAGATCGAGAAATATGAAATAAAGTTTTTTTTTTATACAAACTTGAAAAAGTTTCTTTAAAAGAGTTTAGAAATGTAAGCACAAATTATAAGGTTGTTGCTTAAGTGATGCGTATATGGAAGCAGCTCCTACTGAATAAACTTTCCTTTTTCGGAAAATCTTTGGAAGGCGTGCTTTAAAAATAAGTGAAAAAGAATTTGGTAAAGTTCCAACTGCAATACTTTAAACTGAAAATCTTGACCTAAATTCACTTTTTTCAAATTCTTTATTTATTTCATCAAACAACTTATGTTCATTAAAAAATTGTTCTTGCAATACACTAGAGAACATCAACGTTATTTATTGATCAGAGAATAACCTGCGTTTATTTCGAAAATTTTAGCTCTCTATAAAGCCGATTAAAATATTCTAATATTCGATTTCAACCGTTGCGGTCCTTTGTGTACATTAATATATAATTGTATTGGTGAATTTCGAATTCCATTTAAAATAATCCACTTTATTTTATATATTCACTCAGTCACTTAAACCTCTTTAGAGACTTATAAAAATATTAAAATTCTACGTATTTGGTACAGAATAGCAATTATGGTTACTTGCTTGATCATATATTATACATATTTGCCTGCATATTTGGTATACTTGATTCTATATTTAAAGGCATTAGTCTAGCTTCCAAAGATTCTTTAACATACAACTAATGCAATGAATTCGTAAACGAAAATAAAATTTCAAAAAATCTGCTATTACAAGTAGTAACACTTAAATTAAAAACTAAAGTACAGTAACAGGTAAGAATAATTTTCTATACTTCTTATAGAAAGAGATCAAATTAATGGTTTAAAAACAAAAAAAAAAGTAAAAATAAGGGTAAAGTATTATAATCTGACTTATTATAATCTTATTATATTCACCATGTACTTATTTTAGCAATATCCTTTCTACTCTCAACAAAGAAATAATCCTCTTTTATTATAAAACAAAATATTTCATTGCTCACCGTGTGAGAAACACAGGTGAAGCTTTTAATATTTATATGAATTTTTAAAGTTCATCAAGTTGACACATGTGGAGTATACTATGAAATATATTACAGGTATACGACAATATTTTTTGTTTAAAAATTATATATGGTATAAAGTTCTATAGAGATATTGTAAGTAAGTAAAAAATAGTAAAAAAAAATAAACAAATTTATAATTAAAATAAAACTCTAATTATTTCTATTCAATTCTTTCTATAACATGAAATATACAAACGTATTTTAAAGATAATTCTGTAAATAATAAATGCACGATTTTTATTTTTAGATATCGATTTCCCGAATCTGCAGTTGACGAAGGACTAGCCTGGGATTGATCGAAGCCTGTACAATTTCACCTCAGCGAGGGAAAAAGACTGTTTTATTTAAAATGTTTGTAATAAAACCATATAAATTATAGAACGTTGTAAAAGTGCTGTTATTTTCATTTTTCTCCATTAACGTCCAGGCGAGATTAACTACATTTTGTTTCCTTCGCACATAAACTTTATGGCCTTTTCCTGCGTAAAAACGGCACAACTCTATTTCATATTTTCAGGAGTTTTATTAATTAACTGCAATAAAATAACGCGTCATTCAGATTTTTCTCTCACGTCCATTTGTAGAAAAAGACACACATCCCGTACGCAAATCTCAAGCTTACGAATCGACTAAAATAAACACAAAGTATTTGCAAGCGCGTATCTCGCACGCCAGCTCGGCCCCCCGCATTCATTTGGCCCACTCAAATAAGAAGCCAACAATAAGTATATATACCCCAAGCGCGCCACAGGAAGCAAATCCTTTTTTTTCCATCCCTCGCACTCGGGCGCGTGTGTATAATACGTATATAGAGCATACGAGAAAGCGTTAGCTCGCGGCCGAGAGATGCTTGGCCACTGCATACACACACACACACACACACACACACACACACGTGGAACTACGGTCAGGAGTAGTGCAAGTTCGGTCCGAAGTCGGTCTTGTGCAGCAGCGGCGGCAGCAGCTATCGCACGTATACACACAGAGGGAAAGAAAGCGAAGTTTCCAATCCGAGCTTTAGTACCGCCGAAAGTGCGCACCTGCGCGCAGCAGCAGCAGCAGCAGCTCTCCTTTCCTTCTATATACCCCTACGTTCTCCAATCGCGATAGCACGTTTTTACACGGGGCTAACCAGCCGCGCTCTCGGGGGCTAGTGGTATATACAGAGTGATCCGCTGCTCGCTATACTCGGAGCCCTCAAAACTTTCGCGGGGACGAGAGGGGCCTTTTACAGCCCGAGACCTAATCGCGAGCTTCGACCCAGTGATATTTCCCTGGCTCTTATACGACTTGGACTCTCTTACCCGACTGCCCGGCCTTTCTCGCACTCGCTGCAGCCGTACCGAGTCTCGCCGAACGCCATTACATGGCTCTTGCGATCATTTCAGATTATAGAGTCATTATTCCCCTGGACCCCGACGACCAAGTTTACATGCCTTCTCGATATCGAAGCCAAACCGCTTTGCTTCTCTCTCTCTGTGTCTTTTCTTACTTGTTACCGAGGGTGCAGTATATATGTGGTATGTTCGAGGGTATGTTGGTGCTCGAGCGAGCGGAAAAGTATCCTGTAAAAAAAAAAGTTAGAGTTAAATGATGGGTTCGCTATATAAAGTCGGCGAGTCTTCGACGGTTCCTATTTTATTTTCCGTTGAATTATATGGGAATAATTTCTTTACTGTCGCGCATACTTTTTTAGAGCTTTGACCGTGACCGATTTTCTTTTCTTTTTTTTTTAAATCAAAAGAGAAAATATATGCTCACGTTTCCAAAAAAAAAAAAAATAGTAATTCTATGAATTATGAATATAGTTCCATGTAAAAAATTGAAAAGCCAGCTTTATGAAAAATGTTAAAAGTAAAAATTTACTCATTCTGTAAGTATATCCTTGCAAGATGTCTATTTTAAAATGCAGTATATATGTGTGCGTGTAATGGAATCAGCCTGGTATAAACTAATTAGCAAATGTTTGCGAATATTACGAAATTGTCTAAAAGGGAGTTATGCTTCGGTTTAGTTCGGTACACACGCGATACCGAAGGGCTCGTATAACTTTAGAGAGGCTCCATTACTCCGTGTGCACATTCGCAAAAGCGAGCGTATAGTGCGTGCACTGACCCTTTTACATATATGTACACGATTCACCGAAATCGTAACCGCACGATCCTATATAATATAGGTACACCTATACACTGCATGTGGTTGTAGCGAACGCGCCTCCACGCACAACTTATTCGACAGCGATGTACGCGTGTAAATATGTATACAGCTATTGTATAGATCGATAGAAAGAGAATGAGAGAATGACAGAGAGAAAGATCGAGAGAGATCAAAAACGAGCCGAGGCTCGTGCAGAGCGCTGAATTACAAAGAAGTAACACGAATTGGTGTCCAGGTCGTAGATACAATACGAGACATTAGTATAGGTATACGCTAGTATAGTGGAGTAGACTTGAGTTTCGCATCGGCCTTACTTTGTTTGTTTACGTTGCGGAGCCGCTGTAGGCCGCCCATAGACTGCGTGTGTGCACATATAGTACGCAGGGGGAGAAGTAAGCGCGTAACCTATACGAAAACTCGACACAGCTTCGACACTCGCACGTGGAGGAGAAGTGGGAGAGGAGAGAGAATAGGAGCGGGAGGAGTGTCAGGCCCTTGTCTAAGGCCGCATAAGTCGTGCAGTGCTGATTGCTCCGGCAACTTGACGCGATTGGATTTTTTCGGGGACGCGAACCGCTACACATAGGATTACGCACTTCGCTTTTCTCTCGACGTCCACAACGGCCCGCAATAGACCTCATTGTTTTTTTCTTTTTCGCCTTCATGATATCGATGCATCTCGCGTGCTCTTTATGTGCGATTTTGTGACCCAAGTGAAGTGCACTCGATGTAGCTGTTCGTCTCCCGGTGACGAGTTGCTTCGTCCTCTAGGGGATATCGGGAGCCTTCCCGACTATTGGCAAGCTGTACTTCTTCGCTCCAGCCGAGATCATGTACGGGTGAGTATAAATTTTTGGTGTGACTTGGTTCTTTGTTAGTGCAGCCGGATTCTTATTCGAATCGCGAAAAATGGTGTACCCCGGAGATCAGACTTGCGACAGTTTTAGTGCGACACCGGAGTCTTTTTTGCTATAGCGCTGCAATTGATAGTTTAACAAAGCAGGTTAGAACGTTTATGTTGTTATTATGCGAGGTGAGCGAGCAGTAGAGTCTGGTAGAGAGTGAGTCTGCTCGGGAGGCTCAGAATTTAAAAACCCTCCCTTGGAATTCTTTATGTTCCGGTCTTTGTGCCGCGGCGAGTCGGTGTACATAAAAGCTTTTGCACGCGCGTTTTCCTTCTTTTTTTTTCTCTTGCCAAGTCGGTGCGCGCGGAAGTTGTGTTTTTTCCACCCCGGCATTTGGCTCTGGCCTTGTTTTAGCTAATGAGCTACATCTTTTTTGTTCAGCTACGAGCGCGGGACCGGCTCAGATGAGGAGGAGAGCGAAATGAGCGCGACGAGATGGAGCAGATGGGGTAAGATATACGAGTGCACGAGATGCGGCTACAGGAGCGAGAGGAAGTCCAATGTGGATCGCCATTTCAGGAGGATTCACTGCGAGCTCAAAATACACAAGACTTGCGTTTGCGGTGAGTGGAAGAAAGTTTGGACATACACACTAGCGGTCAAAGATTCAGCGGTTGATGAAGCGTCGCACATTACGGTATCTAGAGTAAAATACCGGTGGTTTAAAAAATAAACGAGTTACTTGTCAATTCATAGTTCATTCATTCTGGTTCTTTATGGGAATTCGTTATGCAATTAATACTGCCCCATTGTATTAATCTGCTGTGGCCTTGATATATTTTTAACTGTCATACTATTATGTATTATGTACGTTCATTGTATATATGTAAATTTTTAATAATGTTGAGTTGCTTTTACATTTTTGCATAATTAATTAAAGTTATTTATCTAAACATTATTACAGCAGGTTTTGAACAGTGGATTATTTTTTTTAATCTTTTTACAGAGAAAATCTTTACGACGAAAGGAGAATATTATGAACACTGCGATCAAGTGCATCCCCATCTAAGGCACTCATGGTACATTACAACAGAAAAATATAAAATTGGAATCCTCAAGCCAGAATTGAAGAAACATAAAAAGATCATCAAATTCAATGAAAAAAGAGTACGATCTTCACCACGACTTCTTTCGTTATACAATAAAACAATTTTAAATGATCAAGAGAATAGCGATCACTCATGCAGTTCAAGTTCAACAGATCCTGCGAGTGATTTCAACTATCAATCATTTGAAGATCAAGAGGATAATAAGGAAAATGAATGTGAAAGTGAATGTGTAGAGAATGAATGCGAAATGAACATTACTTTTACTCCGTCTTTGCAGAGCGAAGAAGTAAAAACAAATAAAGAAACTGTACCCAATGTACATGAAATTGAGATGAGTCCTTCTCTTATGCACTTGCCCTTGAAAAAGCGATTCAGAAATTTTTCTAAGAGAAAGTGTTTGTCTGAAGTGACAAATTTTAATTATAATGGATTTATAAAAAGAAGCGACACACAAGATAATCATTGCAGTTTTGCTACGATAGAAGAGAAAGAAAGAGCTTTTAATTTTATCAGTCAAATAGATTTTGATTTACTCGATGCTGTGTTAAATTTGAAGTATTTGAAACAGTCAAATCATTGACAACATTTTTAAATGGTATATTTTAAATGTATTAACGTATCCAGATGTATTTATATAATCGTGTCTTATCATTTTTTATATCATTATAATTTCAATTCTTATAAATATTTTATTCAAATCACAAATTTTTTAAAAAAATCATTGTTAAGGGTTGGCTAAGTTGTCAAATACAAATATTACAATTACTAGCTATAGTGTATTATTGAATTAAGCTACATATTGTGAAGTACGATACATTTAACTGATAGTAATTATTTATAATAAATTATTTTAGGTAATCCGCAATTAGCATGTACAATTGATTTAATAAGTGTTAATCTTTTTTTGTCTTGCGTCAGCATTGAACTATGTTATTGTATTCGATTAGAAGGAACGATTTTATACTTGTAAGAGAGCGTTTTATATTTTTTTTTATAAGATAAGCATAAGTAATGCAAACAAGTTTATTAAGAGTTTGTAGATAAGAATGACTTTACAGAGTGGACCGAAGGACCTCGCCTAGATATTATACTCATTTTAACAAAGCGCACTTTATTAAAGCAGAATTGCCAAGAGTGTACACAGTTCTTGCAATCGCGTGCCCATAAAGCCCCGGTGTCATCTCCTTTTATCAACTTGTTGGCGGTAGTCAGGGTCGTCCGACCTCTTGCAGCACCATCATACCGCTTCTCTCCGGGCTTGTCTCTCTTTTTCGCGCAGCCGAGATACGACTACCACGCGTTCAACCGGGGCTTATATAGCCGCTTTAATTTCACCACATCTCTCTCGCCCGGTGCAGTTTTTTCCCCTTCTTCCACACCTTAGCATGAAAAGAAAAGAAGCCGCCGGCGGCTGCACAAGTTTGCCCGTTAAAACGCTACGCGACGACGACTAAATTTCCATTAGGCTTGATTTAGAGAGAGAGGGAGAGGGAGAGGGAGAGAGAGATAGAGAGCAAAGCCGACTCCCCGGCGTTTTCCCAACTTTCGCGAGCTACGACTACGACGCGACGACTGCGACAGTGTACAGCGTTATCCAATTTGGCCCCGCCCTCGTGCACACCACATACAACTAAGCAGAATGTTCTCTATGTGTGGGCAGCTGAACGTGACAATCTAACGAGTGCGCACTCTTTTGTAACAACGCGGCTTTTTTCCCCATCTCTCGCTGCGGTCCGGGGGGCGAGCGACGCGGACCAGTGGAAATGAGTTGGTCAAGTCAGACGTTTATACGGATAAAGATGTACATATGCGTGCGAAACGTGTGCTTCTGCAATGGTTTCTTACTTAAGATGTTCGCGTTTTTCATGACAATATATATATGGTTATGGATATATAAATTTTTTATACCACATACAGAAAAATGTTTATTTATTTACTATTCCTCTCGTTGCTATTTTTTCAAATTGTTAAAGTTACGGAAAAAAATTTGATGTAAAAACTTATAAGTTTTATAAATCGTGTCATATAATTTTTATCAGTTTCGATTAAAAAACAAAATATTAAAAAAAGGACTTTATAAATTATATGCAAAGAATATAGAAAAGTTATTAAGTTAATGTGTATTTGTATCACTTAAAAATTATAAAATAACAAGTACTTAATACTAAGATTTCTGATAATCGTTTTGAAAGTTTTGAAATCTAGAAATTTCATCGTTACCAATAGAAGTTCTGATGCTCAACCATTCCTCTATACTGAAAAGTCCCTTTTTCCCTAGTCACACCATATCAATTACTACAGATAGATCAGAACAATCCCCAGCGATCGACTTTTCCTCATTACCCTAAAACGAAAAAGCTTGCAAGGGTTAAACTAACCAAACAACTCTCCGCAAAAAGTAGAGAATAAAAAAGCAACGAAGCTGATTCGGTAAAAGCAGAGTGACAAAATCTATGCATACAGCGGGCAGAGTATAACGGCGGCGGCGGTGCGCTTGCAGCGAGTGTCTGCAGAGTCCGAGGCTCGAGTCGCTAATTATTTGGTCGTTGAGTATCTAACGAAGCATGACTATTCCGTTGTCCGCTTCGTTAACATTTCCCCGTTTGTCGCGATAGAGATAATTAGCGCACTCGGGGACTCGCTCGCGCCGCTCACCGAATAATCCAAAACTGCCCGCCACTGCAGCGCAGCAACGACGTTTTACCAATGGGGCTATTGACGCCTGGCAATTGATGCTCCTGCTCGTTACACATGGCCTACGCGCAATTGATCAATCATGCATATTCGGTTTCTGCAGTTAAACGCGGACACGTGCTTTTTTTTCTGCTCGAATTCATTTTATAGCTGGTGAATGTACATGTACATGGAGTATTTTGCGTTAGAGAAATAGGCAATTATAACTTTTGTAACATGCTTCGTGATGGTTTTTTTTTTATATTGTATGCTTGAAGATAGTGTGGAATAGGTAGGTATGTTTAAATAAAAAAATTGTGCATATATATATGGGAAAAATTGGGCTGATTCCGGTCACTGAACCCGTATTTGAAAAGAAATCATTATTTCCGTGCTATAATATACTAGTTTTGCATATCAAGCTAAGCTATTCTTTTTCTAAGGAGGTATATTTATTAAATGAAATTTGTAAGTTTTTTCAGTTCATTTAATATATTATAACAGAATTAAATAGAATTTCGCTTGTATTTTTCGTGTGTAACTTTAATAACAGAACATTGTACAAAATAAAAATTTTACGCAGTAATATTTAATTGAAAGTTTGCATACTTCGGCTGCATCATAAAAGTTTTATTTTTCAATATTTCTCAACGTTCCAGCTAATTATTTTTTACTGTTCCAAAAGGATGACAGTCATTTTCTGCTTCCTTATACATATATAAGGAAAGAAAGCTTTATAAAGAAAGCTTTGTAATCACGAAAAAATATTTTTTCAGAAAACGACAGAGAAACATTTTTTATGATTTCTGTATAAAAATGAGCGAATTTTTTTTCGTCTTTTTTCTGTTTTTTTTTTTTATTTTGTACTGATACAATAACAGATGCGCGTATTTATTTACAAAAAAGAGGAAAATTCAGCAATCCTTACATATTATTATTGTATGTAGCATCGATATAAATGATCAAAAATTAAAGTGTTTTTGAAAAATTCATGGCATACGGTGCTTGTACAATTTTTAAAAATAGAAGTTTTAATTTATCATGGTTGAATTAAATCTTACTTTTTTATTGGAACAAATAATTTAAATTTCAGGAAGCTATATATGTATGTGTGCCATTGATCTAGTGTTAAAATTTAAAATTGGATCGAAGAAGTATATTGTAAGTATAAATCGCGCACGAACAAATCATTATAATCTACCCTCACCTTTGGCACGTACTATCAATTATTTTAAAATTCATCTGAATACGGGTGCGTAAATACAAATCAAGACCTCGATCATACAATGTGGCAGTGCCTTCGGTATAACAGGCAAAGAAGTCAACTAATCAGAGCGCTAATTGAAATTCAAATGTACCTACCATTAAGTTGTAAATGCTATTAATGCAAATTGTCTCCAAGATCTAATGCAATTTTTTAAATAACTATAAATTAAAATTGTAAAAGAGCTATAACTCTGTGTTCTGTTATATTTTACCAAATCATAATGTATATGAATTCTTGTATACTGAATAACCTGTTCCAGTTTGAAATAGCTTTAAATAAAAAAAAAAACGAAAATTGTGCCAATGAATTAGCAGCGTTTTTTCCTTATTGGCAAAGTCAATTGCAGTAATAATATTACAATAACTTTTGTAATTTTGTTAATTATTATCTCGAGTATCTGCATCAGTATTTGCTGAAATTAAATTTATTGATTTAAAAGAACGTTAATTAACAGATACGTTTTATGTATGGCACGTATACATACATTAAGAAAAATAAATACGGTAATGTTTGAGCCCTCAAATTTAAAAGCAGTAGCCCCTGCAGCGAATCAATTACAATCGGAGATTCGATTTAATTAACGCTATTACGTGTAATTAAAAAATAATTCTGGTTTTCAGGGTATACTTATTTACGTAACCGATGCTTTGCCTATATTTAAAATCACTGGATAGTTCAGCGGTTCTAGTGATCAAGTTGTAATTCGATTAATACACATTGCACGAAGTATCGAACCAAGAGTATAATTTCCATCCACTTGAAACTCCGTAAATTCATTATGACTAATTGCACCTGTATATAGTACACCTGCACACTTGCACACACACGCCCAATTATGACTTGTTGAAGAAAGTCCTTAGTTATTTAGCTTTGTGTAAAGAAAGTATTGACAGCGATGCAGCCTTACACAATAAATACAAGCGCTCGACGGCCTGGTACAGAGGAGGGTGCCAGTATACGAGCGCTGTCCTCTGCGCGCATAATCGAATTACGCGATAACTGCGTTGTATAGCCTCGTGCCTGTACACAGAGGGAGAGAGAGAGAGAGAGAGAGAGAGAGAAGAAAGGCTCTCCCTCTCCCTCTCACTCAGGTCTGCATGCGAGTGCGGAAGCTTTGAGCTACGTATACACTGGGACGACAAAGCCGCAGCCCAACCGCATTATTATACCCTTGGACTCTTCGAATAGAAATCTGATTTGCGTCCCAGCCTCTCGCCCTGTACCTATGCACACACATCTATATATATACATATATGCATCGCGCAGCATCAGCTCTTGTAACGAAAGTATACTTACGAGTGCGCGCACATCGTTTAAAGAAGAGCCTCGAGAACGAAAGAGGTATATAGTCCCGATCTCCTTCTCCCTTTCTGCGTATACCTATATAACTGTACAGAGAATACGAAATAAAGTAAATAGGGCGTGTCAGAGGGCGGATGGCCGCCAAGGGGAGCAAATAATTATTGTCATTGGAATTTATGGGAAACGTGGGGATTACCTCTCTCACTCTCTCACACACACAGAGAGTCGCGCGCGTGTCCAGCCGAGAGCGCCAGCGAAACTACAAGAAACTATTATTACTCCGGTCGCGTTGTTGTTTTGCGCGTGCAGTTTGTCTCCTCCCGGGAGAACACATCGCGCCGGCCATAAATCAGCCCCAGAGAGCGAGAGAGGATAGCACCAACACACACAGAGAGAGAGAGAGAGAGAAAGTGCATCGTCCCCGGCTGCTACTGCAGTTGGTGCAGAGCAACGAAACCGGGGTGGGAAAAGGGAGGGTAAAAACGGAAAAACGAGCGAGAAAATCATACGGAACATCTACGCGAAAGCCTCCCAAGAACTCGCGCGCGCGGCCCCCGCATCCTACCCACGTCCTATACAGCAGGTATAAAGCATCGTATTTCTTTCCTTCTATTCGCCCTCTATATATATATATATATATAACGTTCCGACTTTTCCCCCGCTCTTATAATACCTTCTTTTTCCCTGTTCACCCACCCCCTCTCTCGCTCTCTCTGTTTCCCCCCTTGCCATCTCGACAAATTACTAGCCAATTTGGCTACCGCGCGAATACCGCTGCATATATACACGTGTATATATAGCGTATACATAGCTCCTGGATTTTAAGTCCCTCGAATTTTGGCTCGTCGCGCGCGCCAGTCGTAAATCCAGCGCCGGGACGTTCATTAAATGGGGGAGGGGTATGGCACACTGGCACACGCCCCCTCCTACCACCTTCGCCCCAGTGTTTTTTTTTTTTTCGCAGCGACGATATAAAAAGGGAGATTCGTATTACCGATTTACGACGAGATAACAACTTGTAGCGTTTGGTGTAGGGGCGTTTATTTCGAAATTTTTTCACTTCTTTTTAATTTGATGTCGAGACGAATTTTACGTATTCCATTATTAAGTTTACAAGCATAATTGGGTTCTATTATTATTTTTTTTTTTGTTAAATGCTAATTTAACCGACAATTCAACGTGGAGTAATATTGCTTTCGGATATTCTGGTTTTGATTACAATGTATTTTAATAATGGTTTCTTTGTAATATTATGTAGGTACATTTATCGATATGAGTAAAGGCAGAACTCTGTTATTGGATATATAATAGAAGCGTTAATTATAATAATTAACCCATCCTCGATGAAACCTTTATTAAAACCATAATATATTCTCCACGTAGTACGTATTAAATCTGTAAAAAAATACTTTTAAAGGGGTAAAATCTTGGCAAGTATGATTTTTTCTCCTCCAACACATTTTTATATTTATTCTACCAAATTACTGTAAAATAAAACATTTGAGATTGATAAATTAAAAAGCTTTCCCTTAATTAATTAAATATAACTTTCATTTTAGGCTACACATTATTATACTTGTATTTTTAATTAAATGTACCATTCCTTCATGACATATATTTTATTCCAATAAAATCGTGTACTAGAATCCATAATTGTTTAATTAAATTTATCCGTTCATTACACAATTCGTTTGTACATGTTATACATTGTTACGAACGCTGCCGTTCTTTTTTCTCAAAAATATTAAAAAAGTACAACACATAAATACTTTTAATTTTTTTTGACAAAATCAGGCTAAAGAAATTAGTTGTGAAATCAACTTATAAACTGTCAAGTATTCTTTTTTTTTTTTGTTTGAATCAGCGATGAACTCGAGACTGACGTACTAGATTTTTCAGCATTAAATGTGATTGTGATAAAGTATACTTATAAGAATAAATGTAAACAGAAGATATTAATATTATGCGATTTCAGTTTCATAAAAATCAGTTCATAAGTGACAGAAAGTGACAAGAAGTGACCGAAATTTTCGGTGACAAAAATCTCTCTGTGGATTGAAAAAACTCTAGAAGTTTTTAAGACGGTTTTAAATTTTCAATATTTTTTTTCTCGCTTTTTACGGGTACATATACTTATATCATAATTCGAAAGAGTTTCGAAAAGGGCCTAAAAGAATTTTTTTTACAGTGGTGTCTCTCTAGGGAATCCAAAACAAATCGATTTGAAATTTTTAAACTCGAATAACTTTTCTTATTTTGTACCAAAATAATTAATTTTCGTTATAAAAAAAAGTCTAAAAAACGAAAAATGCGATTTCTGAGCTTAACTTTGAGGTTAGAGAGCTGAAATTTTGAAAATTTTCATATTTTTCAAAACCATTTAAGGTCGCTAAATTTCAGTGAAATCCGTGAGAGAGCACTTTTCACCTGCTTGTACGGCTATATCATTTAATTTACAGTACTATACTTGAATTCTACTTAACCGAACTGTGTTACTCTGTAACCTTAAGTCTTTTATGGTTTTTCTTCGAAAGTTCTTGTCTGATAGGCATAACGTTATTGTAAATCACAAAACGGGATTAGGCGTATTTGCTACAGTTATTGTACGGCACTGCAGGCGTTTATCAAAGTTGGTCGATGCATGGATGGTTTTTGGTCTCCCTTACTTACACTGTCCCGAAACAATTCAAATTGTTTATTTTGCACGAAAAATTTTATTAGTTATTTGTTTTTTCGTCTCATTGGTCACAGCAATGATGAACCTTTCCTGGTACTATTTGTTTCCGCTAATCACTGGTTTGAACTATTGCATAATAATATTGTTTCGGCGGAATCTGCGTGTAGGAATGAGTTTGTTTGAAATGGTTTCAGCAGCAATCCTGATCGGTATCGATGAGGCCTTTCTCATCATTAACAAAAGAAATAAATAATACTTTTTTATGAGATATAGGATGTGCTTGTATTTTATTTCTGGTTTTAATAACGAAATTTTCTTTCATTGTAATTTTACAATTGTGATACATGGTCTCCTATAAACCGAAAGTTTCTTTAGTCGCAAAGTACTACCATAAGGAACGGGTTAACTGAAAAAGAAACAGAACAATAATCACTTACAAATTTATACTCGATGGTCAAAAAGATATTTAACATACCTATGCTTATATCATGATCGTGTACTATGCTGGATTAGGTTCTTCTACTGCAACAGCGAAAAAATCAAACTTAATAGGATTTAGTCGCAACGCTAATACTTTACGTTACTTTAGATGCAAGCTATTACCCGTGCTTGAAGTCCAGGTTCAGAATCACATGGATGACCGTCTGTATCCACCTGTCAGCTTGTCCATTTACACGGACTGTTATAAATACTGTTTAGTCGTTATGGCCACTAGATTACTAATCAAAAGAGCCCAAGTAGCCAGAGTTCCTAAGAACGCAATAATAATTAAAATTCTACTATATAATTTGGCCTATATTTTAGAACATTAAACAAAATCTATATGCGTCTACATATAGGATTTGTAATGAAAATTTAATTTTGTACTAACCTTGTGCAGTGCTTTTTATTAGCATATATAAGGTCTTAAGGAATATAAAATAAATATAATCAAGAGGGTAATGTTGATGAAGTACAACTTCGGATAAAACCACTTGGGGTCAAGAACAAAGTGAAGGCACATAATTCCAATAAGGTACATCTATATGAGGAATACTTCAATGTTTTAAAGAGTGAAATCTTAAGGTTATGATACTTTCTTGGTCAAAGTAAAGTTGTATATCTGTGAATGCTAACGGAAAAGCTACTCACCAAGGCGGCTAGTTCTAACAATACACAACAATCGATACTTTCTCTCCAGGTACGATAAGCCATTATAGTGCTTTTACTTTACATTATTATCAAATATAAATTTATTTGCGATGATTCAACGACCTGAAGCTATTACAATATTAGGCTAGAAAAACACTGTCCAACTTCCGATTCTGATTCTTTTATTTTATTTCATTATTTTCAAGCATCCCGGGTTTTTTGGAAAAAAAATAAAAAACTACGGAGCGCACTAACTTGATATCATTATTTCATCATTTTGTGTGTATCCCAAATTGAGTTGGAGTTTCTCACAAATTACAATTTTAAATTTACACAACCTCGTGTTTAAGGGAATACCGAATGCATAAATCCTTGTTTGGGTTAGTTAAAAATAATATCTACTAATATGTGTAGCGTCGGGAAAACGTTTTGTACGTACCCGTATATCTATATATATATATAATTTTTGCCTACTTACGTACCCGAATATCTACATAACCTTACACATAATTAAATATCTCTATCACTATATATATGCTTCTACATTCACATATGATTTTCGTATTTCACTTCCACCAATTAAACTTGAACGTTTAGTACGTATACATGCTGTATGTAGTAACTAAAAAGGTGCTGAATGTATACGTCACATTCGACCGCGGAAGTTGGGTGACATCGAAAGAGAAGACTAAAAGAGATACGGAAAAAAGTCAGCGAAATTTTAATCAAACTGAACTAATTGATGAATCCATCATTTTTAACGAAACTTTTTCTAAAAAACTGGAAAAACTGATAGTTTTAATTTGAGTACCAGTAGCTTTTATGACAACAAGTATTTAACTTATAGATTTAAAATGAAAAAATTTTATAGGTTGAAAAGTACCATTTTAAAGTATAATAGGATCGCGGTGTGCCGCCTTAGGCTTCGTCTGCATGACTCATCCTTGCGAGCGGCGCAGCGCGCCTTGATAATATTCAAACAATACATTGAAACAAGCTTTTTTCAATTTTTCTGCATTATAGCTATATCGTACATCACAATTAAAAGAAATAAATCTCTCGTTAAAAATGAATGCGTACAGAGGATGCCAATGTTTCTTTTCTTTTATCTAAATAGTAATACATTTCTTTATATGTATAGATACGTTAGCTAGTTCTTGTCGTCATCCTCTAACGAAGCTTTGTGTTATCGATTACCAATGGCAACCGACGAGAATTTTAAATCGCTCAGTTATGTATGTGCAACTTCATCTGCAAAATAAAATGAACAGCGTAACACAGTAAGATTGGAAAAAAAAAAACGGAAGGTAGGTATATACGCGAATGAAAAATCCATCTGGCGAAATGAGCAGCTTAGTGAAATTGGCTTGGATGCCGCCCTGATTTTACGCGAACTCTGTATGTTGTTATCCTGCAACGTATTATACTTGCGAGATATCGGTATAGTCGTATTTTGAATTTTAATAAGATACACAAGATCATCTTGCGAGATGGTTATTTTTATTTGTAATACAACATTAAAGTATAACGTTGAGAATAAGTAGAATCTCGCCAAAATCAATATTTTTATTTTGAAAGAAAAAATTTTCTCGTAACTTTTCTTCAACAAGATATCTCGCCTGCAATACTAAATTGAGGCTTAAGACTTTATCTGTATTACAATTAATTGCGCACAATAAGAAAAATCTGAAATTGGATTAAGGATGTACAAGCGATACTTCAGGGTCAAATAAGCAACTATTCGAAAAACATTAGATAATATTACTTTTACATGAAAGTGATATATTTTGAATGACCATACGTTGCAAGTAACTTTTTCTTTACTTAATCTCCACAAATTTTCCTCGGGCTTTATCCTTTTATCGACTTAAGTTGGTGGATACGCAATATTTTATTGCGCCGAATCGGCCATTACTCCAATCGGGAACCCTATCCAAATTTCTAATCAAAATCCAGTATAAGGCCATAATCCGAGACTAATTAAAAAGCACAATGAAATTTTAATTTCGAAAGACTCGTGCATGTACTGTATCGTCGCCGCACTCCTCTCTCGCGCATCGTAAAACGTGCAGCGCAGCAGCAGCGCGGCAGTATAAAAAGAGTCGCATCATAATCCTGGGGGCGAGAGCGCGGTGCACAAAATCACAATGCCAAATGTACTCTAATACACAACCGCAGGCTAGACCGTGTGTAAGTATATGCATATGCGTGTATAATAGTTAAACTCGTATGTATAGACTCACGCGTGTGTGCGTGTACACGTACATGAGCCGCTCCACCTCTCTCTCTCTCTCTCTCTCTCTCTCTGGCTACACTCGCGGTCCAACGGATCAAGGGAGTTTGCAGTACGGGTGCGCAATTAATTTCTCTATTAGTCTTCGGCGGCTTACGATACACTTCCTACACGCATATATATGTACATCGGCCGCGCACACGCACACGCGGGAATTTCCGCAGTTTCGGGGCTTTGCAGATACATATTTACACTGACGTTCACTTTCTCTCCCTCTCTCCTTCTCTCTCTCTCTCTCTCTCTCTCTCTCTCTCTCTCTCTCTTTGTGTCTAGCTCACATGTGCGTATATATATAGAGTAAAGCGGGTGCGCGTGCGCGCGCGTGTGTGCAGTAAAGCTGGGGGTATATGACCGAATTCGCTCTCATTATTCAATATTCATCGAAACTCACGGGTGCATGGATCTATTGTACGTACGCGGATATATATGACGCGGCCACGCCGTCGAAACTGGAAAATCGCTCGGGCGATTTTATGCGATTAGAAGCGATTACGTTATATCCGTGTGCATTATGTGCTGTGCATGGGCATACATACATGCATATATATATATAATGCGGGAGTATAAGAGCGCGCGAGTCATAGATATAATGTATTATATTGCGCGGCTATGAAAATTCAAAAAGGGTCGGAGCGCCGACTTTGAATGATTTTGGAGGGGCCGGTGTATATAGTGCGTGCGCCTGATGGAATTCTGCTGTCAATTTGCAAGGATTATTTCGAGTCTATTCAATTATTCAAAGCGCGAGCGCCCGGCTCGATGGGTTCGTTAGGATTTTTGGGCGCGACCCAGGTCGCGTCGTTTAAACGCTTACCGATTTTTAACGAATTTCCGCTGTGCGTATGCTCTATGTAAAACGCTATTCCCTTGTGTTTTGTTTAAATTAAATTCATTAAATTCGGACGATTCTTGTATCGGTTAATTATTGCCGGTATTTTATGTGTGAATGCTGAAGCGAATGTATAAAATCGCGGACCGGCCAAAATTGATTGAAATATTTAAATTATTTCATTAAATTGCTAATTATTTGTGCAATATCGAACAATGAAATATTTCATCGACGCGTATATACGTAGGTACGGACTTACTTCATTAATATCTTGCATTGTTTACGGTTTAGAAATTACAAATATTACAGAGATGCATAGGGTGAAATATTATAGGAAATAGTCCGATAGGTATTTATGAGAAATATAACAATACTGGAATTGTCATGCGATCGCAAACTGCGTGAGGAGAAAGAAGCGTAATCGATTGCGCGACGCGCGATATGACAAACAAAATCCTTATTGTCTATTTAAATTACAACTCGGTCACACCTCATTTTAAAAATTATTGATTTTGCCTTAAACGATAACTTATGTCCAATAATTATTTATAAAGACATATATATATATATATATACGTGCTGTTTTCTTTCTTTGATATTTTTTTCTATTTGCATTGAAAATTAATACTTGGGTTTGATCGGCGTAGTGCACGATAATACATCGTCCTGTGCTAGGTGGAGTCGATCTGATTTGTCGTTTTTTCAATTAATGGGAACTGAACTTGTAAGAGCTGTTTACGCGTCCAAAGTTAACCTCATAATTATCATCATATCTACTTTTGTTTATAACTTTTAATATTTATAATTTTGAGTAATATTCGAACTTGGCTGGCGTAGTGGTCGATGCTATTGAGCATTCTGTGCAAAATGAAGCTTATGTCACTGTTTTTTTAATTAATTGGAACAGAGAAATAATAGATCAAAGAGTCGGAGGAAGGAAGATGCTACGTTCCATAAGATAAACAATTTTTACAGAGCTGGAAAATTTCAAACGTATCTCTCATCCTATGAAAAAGTTAAAAATGTTGAATTATAAAATAATAAAATAACGCAGGAAGCTTTTTCACACCAGTTGACATTTTTTGACTGCAAATAAATATATGAAATTTTGAATGTCGCAAAAAATTCTGTTGCATGACATTTTGCAGTTGAGTATTATTTATATAAAGATAAAAGCTTTCATATATTCAACAAATCCGTTCATAAATTTGTCAAAATTTCTCATGTATGCCCTGGTACAAATGTTAAAGAGTCTCTAGCCAGTTTTAGCTAGAGTTTTTATAATTGAAACATAGTTCAAAACTGAATAATATAATTCGTGAAATAGAACATTTAAAAATATACCGATCGCATAATAGCCACAAAACATTGCCATGTGATTAATACATTGACTAGTCAAACTGGTAGCTGTTTCAATTGTTAAATAAAGTCTGTTTCGATTATTTATTGCAAAATTGAAATATCATTCTTGTCTTCTGCGAATTCTAATTTTTATTTACATAATGATATTATATCTCTCTATTATTCGTATCGGGATTGAGTACAGAGTAAATAGTTTTTTTTTTAAATTTATTAATTCAATCGCCAATGAAAAGTATACAAATCTTATACATTGAAATTTATATTAATTAAAGATGGTTTATTTTGAATATTTTTTCGAACATAAAATCCGTGTCAATAATAAATACAAAAAATTTTTTCGATTTGTACTCAAAATTTATGTATTGATTTTATTTATTATGCATATATCGCATGTACTGCTATAAAATGTGTACAACGTAAAAATTCAAAATTAATTAACGTCAAGAGGCCGTAATTTCAAAATTGATTATATTTTCAAATTTCAAATAAGAAATAAATCAAATTACATTCGTAGAAAAGCAAAAATTTGTAGATACATAATATCATGCAGTGCAGCACTCGTGTGTGCATCGCAGTTGCAAAAAAAAAAGAAAAAAACAACTGCACGCTCGTCGAATCTATAAAATCGTTAACTCTCGCAACACAGCACGAGAGTCTATTGTTCACGGTCAAAGGCGCAGACAAACAGAATTGTTTGTTAGGCCCGTTGCAAGCTCGATATATGGGACAGCGAGGCGATCTTTCCACTCTCTGAAAACTGGTACATCGCATATACATAAAGACACACATATATATATGTATAAAGGGGGCAGGATCGCTATAACACGCGTGGGGAGAGAGAGAGAGAGAGAGAGAGAGAGAGAGAGGCAGACATAGATAGAGATAGAGAGCGAGTGTCAGAGGCGCCGAACGCGGAGTCGATCTCTCCGGCTGGCGACTTGGTGTCGCCGCGTAATATTGGCGAACGCCGCGAGGGAAAGCCACTATCCACTATGGCCGAGTGTGCGCCTGCGCCACCCAACGTCGCGCAGTGCTACGAATTTTGGATTCCTGTCAACAAAGTTAAGTAGTATAGTTGCCATTCTCCTGCTCTTTCCCTATCCTCTGCAGCAGTTTCTTCTTTTGTTCTGCCACGAGTCGCGAAAGTCTATACTACAGTCCTTCGAGTGTTTTTGTTCTATTACGCGCGAGGCGGTAACATGAAGAACGAGGAAGAGAGTGAGAGCGCACCGGATCCTGGGAGGTGCAGTACATTCAAAATTGATTCTCAGTGCTGAAGAGATTATTATATTGGAGGTCTGTGTGTCATGAGAAGCTGGTTTTTCCTAAAGCCGTGGTATTTGTATAATTGTTTGTAGCTACGGCCTCGAGCGCATCGACGTCACTCTCGACAATGGGGATGGAGTTTTCATGGGTGGACAAGAGCTCACTGGGAAAGTCATTCTGGAACTTGCCGCACCGATACAAGCTCTCGGTAATTAGTACAGTGATGTGTAACGGTAACATGTATATTATACTTTATTTCTTCATTGTTAAAGTGGAGTGTTTGGATACAATTGTGCTTTCGCATAAAGCTCCTCGTTGTCCAAAAATCTCAAAATTAACCTTCCTTTTAATTTGATTGGTAAATTCTTAAATTGGTAAAACTATCTTTATTTTTTCAATAATTACTATGAATTTTCTTATAAAACTGTTATTGAATTGCTGATATAATTTTTGTCTTAAATGCTTGTTTTTTTTTTCTACATGACTTTTGCTTTCTTCGACTCGTTTCGAAGGTCACGTGGCTTCTATTGTACGCTTGAAATATATGAATCATATTGAATAATCTTCATACTTCCAGTACATAAAATGACTTATAGAAATAGAAATATTTCAAGTGCCACAAATACGTGTAAATATACTATCGTTATATAAATCATTAAAATGTACGAAATCTTTGTCATTATTTAGAACACGGTCAAATATATTTAATTAAAAGTAGATTTAGTAAAAAGTAAAATTTGCGAAAATGAAGTATCCGCTTCACTTTTAAATTGAACATCTTGTCTTTCGCTAACTGCAAAAGATATTACCCTTATTTTATTACAAGCAAACTCGGACACCCTCTCATTCCTTAGTATAAGCACGAGATATTTAATTAAACGGATTCCTTATAATAAAATTTATTCTGAAAGAGCAAACCGCACCATCTCGTAAAATTCCTCGACGATATTTTAAATTATTACGAGGCAACATTAGAATTTTTCATTTTCCACCCTAACCCAAGCAATGCAATAATACACACAGCCACGTTAAAAAATGCATATACGATGTACGCGTATATCGCGTGCTTGCGGCAGACCGTGTAATGCACTTACAGACAGCGGCTATTAGGATCATAGATATACGCGGGGATGAGAGGGAGATAGAGGGATGTGCATGTATAGAATAGTCAGCGCGTGGGAGGACGACACGTTCGGCGCGCGTTTCGCGCTTTCCCCGACAACGCGGCGATGACAGGCGCGGCCAAGGCATGCCACATCGCACCGTCAGGAATTTTCCTCGCGATTTCCCGCGCCCAGCCGAATTCTCGGTCTGGGGACTCTCCCCACTGCCAATCTCATGGCCAACCATCAAATATACCGCAAAACTCGGAGCTTCGTCGCGTTGCATTAATTTCGAACGGGCTTTGCGAATGCTTTTCAAAATTTCCTTTGATGCAAATAAAAACCTTTGTAAGTCTATTTTTTCAAATTGCGACCGTAATATATTCAATAAAATCGATCTGAATATTTATCGAAATCATTGTTTATATAATTTACGCAAATAACTAGTTTTTAAACTAACTTCATGCTCTCATCCATTAATTATTAAATAATGGGAATTTTCTGAATTCGGATTTAACAAATAAATTTCGATGTGAAATGTAAATAATAAAGTTTATGAACAGATTTGTGTATTCTAGTTTCATGCAGAATGTATGAATATTTTGTAAAGTATTATAAATTACAAATATATTATAACTCAACATGGGACTTATGGCACATGGCTATGAATACTCGAACATATATGTATTAGTGTTATTTTGAAATATCCGTATCTCTTGAAATTCATGCTCCAATAATTAAAACATAAATATGCATTCATTTTAATAGCTATTTTCAATTCAATAAAATTTCATGCAGGCGAAATCATTTTATTAATCTTAAATTTCGTTATTTACGTTATTTTATTTGCCATTCAAAGCATAGAGTTTTTGAAGTATTTTACAGAGTAAACAAAGAAATTACGTGCGTAGAAACATATCATATTATTATATTTTTTGTATTATATTGTAAGACACCATATATGAAAACGCATTAGAAATACGGTCTATGTTCAATGTATAATTAATTGTGTAAAAAATTAGATCCTTGATAATAAGATCGAATTTCTAAAGCAAACGTCATTGATTGTTAAGGTCGTGGCATTCATACTCTCTTATAGGTTTGTTCCGTAAACCTACTTTACGTTAATATTACTGCACTTTATTTTTTTTTAAAGTAATTGAGGGTCAGTCTATACTAGACGCTTCCGAGTTCATTTGAAACGTGACGCCATCGAACGGTAAATTTAAAGAATGATTGCCACACGATGTCGTACTTGCCTGAAATTCACTAGAGAAAGAGGATTGCGAAGTTTCAGTCGATATGAAACGACTGTCACGGTGGCGATTTTTTTCTGGAAGCAGACACAAATATTGTCGGAATACATATCGAGATGAATGTACAGTATTCATTTCATATAGACGGATTAAAAAAAGAGTATACTAGTTGCCTTTATTCGATAAATAACTCTTTTTAACAAGCTTTTATATTTTTAGCTTTAATTTTACGCCGTAAATTTGATGAATTTTATCAATACCGTGAAATAGATTCCTTTATTAAATATTGTTTATATCGTGTTATGCAATTGTATTAAAATTTAATATACCGGTTATCGGTAATTAACAGATAAATACACAGAAATCAGTCTACAATAATTTAAGAGGAATTTTACGTATTTTACGCGCGTATTGCATTTTTATTAAAAATAATTAAATAATATTTTGATTCTTATATAGGCCGAACAATTAAATAACAGAAAAAATAGAGTTTTCGCGCTATTTTTATTTGAAAACTATTTATCTTAGCTTTTAATTAAAATATCATACAATATTTTTGCGAAACACGAATTTCAAAAAATGATGTGAACACTTTATATACTGGATTTATTTACAAAACTCGTAACATAATTATCAAAATTTTTCTCTTGTAAGCATTGGTGTATAACTATCGAATATAGAACGGTTTATTTGATTCGTAACTTTTTACAAACAAAATACCTAAACGTATGATTTTAATCATTCATGAAATTACAAAAAAATAAAATAAAATAAAATATACCAAAAATGTATATATTCTGCTCTCGTTAAAATTCTTGATTAAAACGTGTACCTATTACTAAAGGTATTGATTCTTGGTTTATTAACATACATTGATACGTAAAAAAGGTTCACTATTTAACCGTAAGAAAACCAAGTTTGAAGTAATTCAAAGATTTTTCTTTCCCGAGCAGAAATAGGGACACTAAAACATGCACAATTCTTCATTTGATTTAAATAGAGTCGTATTAGATTTCACAATATTTTTAATTCGGCACCTTAGCTGCACTGGTATATTCAACAATGAAAATAACTTTTATTTTTTGCCTGCACACATTATGCCTAAAACCACGACATTCGTAAGGAAAACAGAAAAAAAATGCGAGGAATCAAATAAAGCATCCTCCGATGCAGCAAACGCTCTTTCGTCCGTTTTATTAATTTATTAATCAAGCTGGTATATTTTTTCATTTCGCTACACGAATCAATACGATGACCGATGACTCGTGTTGGTCGCATGCAGGAATCAGGATCAGGTGTAAGGGCGAGGCGCGGGTACATTTCACCGATCGATCGGTCGGCATCCGTCGGAAATTCAGCTCCGAAGAAAGCTACGTCCATCTGGAACCTTATCTCGTTGGCGGTAAGTAAGTACACACACACGCACACACACACATATATATATATATACGCTCTCCACTCCCGCAATTGCGAAGCTCGCCATCACACGAGAACACGACGATCATGCGTCTCTGTCAACTATATATAACGCGTAGCTTTGTGCCCTCCTATCCGTGTGTGTCTGTGTATAGATGGTGAGTCGCAGAGGCAAGTGTCCAGCGGAACTTACCCCTTCAGTCTGAGACTACCGGAAAAGACTCCCTGTAGTTTCGAGGGTCTCTACGGCAGGATTCGGTATGCGCTCAGGGCCAGTCTAGTAGTCGACCAGGATGTACACTTCTCTACCGGTGTCCGGCCCTTTACCCTCGCCTCGCTCTACGACCTCAACCGGGATTCTCTGGCTCCGGTGAGTTGTCTCTATGCACACCTACTTTACGGGGCTTGCGAGGGTTCTCGCGGCCTTTATACCGCACCAACAGCAGCTCCCCCTTTAATCTAGATATTGCTGCTGCGGCCGAGAGTGAGATTGCGGGCTTTTTCTCAAAAATTACGACTCGTCCTTCTTTGAGAATTGCGCAGAGGTAAATGATTGCGTTTGAAGTGAAAACTTATTTATTGCGAGCAGTCCTTAGGAGCACTTATTAACTTTTCATCTTGTATACGTGTTACAGTACTCTTTATAGATAAGACGAAATTTGGTTCTGGTTCAGGTGTTTTGGTCAACGTTGTTGTCGAAACGAGGATGAGATAAAAGTTGCTTTATTATTATCACAAGAGTAAATATTAAATTATACTTTTTAGTTTTAATATTTTACACTCGAATTGCCAATAATTTAAGTGAATTTCCAATGATACATTTTTTAATTACTTAGTACTTATCTAGAGCTATCATACCCCTCTTGAAGTAATTGAATAAACCACTTCAAATAAATATTATATAATATTTCAAATTCTGTTCTACATATTATATTTTCTCAGTAAATTTATTAAAAAAAGCTACATGGTTTATTATTAAAACCGTCTGTACAGGAATTTTTATAAGAAACATAAAAGTTTTAGATATCAAGTCAATTTAGAAAAGTGAACTTACAGTCTATTTTGAATTGGAAATGGTCGAGTAACGACTTTTCTCTCTTAAAAAGCGTTGATAGCTTTCACAAGAGAAATGCATTACTGAATTATATAGGGAAAGCTTTTGAGTTGAGCTTGGGAAGCTGCTGCGCTGCTCCTACTTCTGCTGACGTTGCTATACGTATATTCATATTTTTCTCAAACAAAGTGCGCTCACGGCTAGATATCCAATTTTGGGACTGCAGCAGACAAAAAAAAAACTATACATTCCATCGTTTAAAGCTCGCATATGCGGACAAACAAAGTTGCCTGTACGATTGTTCAAAAGTGGAAAATTGAAAAAAATTCGACGCTCGCTTTTCTACGTGATATATCGATACGGTTTGTGTTTTTTTAAATGCCGTGCTTTCATCAAAACGATTAGGAAATGTACACCTTTTTTTTTTATTAAATGATCGATTGGCAAGTTGTGTTCATTACGCATACATTATTCTTAAGCATGTTATATTACTGAGAAAAATAAGGTTTATTTATAGTTAATATAAGATTTCTTAATAAACGATTTACTATTTACAATAAAATGAATATTTCTCAATCGCGGTTAGAAAATCATTTATACATGCATCCAGTGATGCAAAAGCTAATTAATGCTGTGGCATACAATGTAATGAACATCACTATATATTACAGTGTAATGAGAATCCCTATATATTGCGATATAACCGACGACCTTCTGTACACTTATATGCATCAGCCATAAATTCATATCACGCACAGAAAGTAAAAGTGCGCGCAGCAAGACTTCACCTCAAAATTCAATAGGTTCTTAAGTGAAAATCTCGGAAGAAAAATTAAACGCAATAATCTCTCGCACAATAGTCACATCCTTTCAGCTCCTTCATCACCGATGAATCTATATCGAGTCTCCTTCATACGTTATCGCTCTCTCTCTCTCTCTCTCTCGCCCAAGTAGTCCATACCCGATCGAAGATGGCCGTCACGTTTCTCATATTGGAAAATGATCTTAGTTGCCCATTAGCGAGAGCCAGTCAAAGACCTTCATCGGGCAAAAGGAGCCACTGAGGATGGAACTCGGTCTGCCGGTGCGTGGCTTCGTTCCCGGCCAGACCGTACCCATGGAAATAAGTCTGAGGAACGAGTCCAACGTGCGCGTTGCCAAGATACGAATCGTTCTCAAGAAGGTAATTATTTACCCGCTGTTCTTTTCTCTCGCGCCCAGATCGCCAGTACTTAGGATTTTATCGTGGAACCTGTGTGTGTATACCGGGAACCGCCTTTTCTCTCTCTCTCTCTCTCTCTCTGGAAAATTGTATCGCTCGTGATTTTACGGCGTTTCTTTATGACCGTTGCTAATGCTCGAGCCACCCGCGTATTGAGATTCGTGCGGGGTAGGAGGAGAAAAGCAGGGGAAAAAAACGTTTATAGGTATATTGTATCGTGCAATGAACGTATACAGCTTGTCGAAAAGGATTTTCAGCGCGTAAATTAGATATTGGTTTGCAGAGGTATTATATATAAAGTGGCGATGCTTTTTTTTCGCCTCTCTACGCGCGATCGTGATTTTAATTCGACAAACGGAATTTAATTGAATTTAAAAAAGTAATTGCCCAACGAGAGAGTCCCGAGTATATAATCATTGCAGCTTTCTAGTTTAAAATTTCATGCTGGAAAAGTAATTGGACGATAAATGTTATAATACCTTTGTTATAATTTAATAAAATATGTATATGTATATATTATAGCGGATTACGATTGATTTTTGTTTTTATACACGGAGAAAAATGTTGTAGTAATATTTAAGATAAAGGGTAACAAAAATTACTATGTTGCGTAGCAAAGCTGTGACATACTCACTTTATAGTAAAAATTGCTATATACT